>JAQJVL010000367.1:744642-938468 GCA_035578905.1 Stictocephala bisonia | reverse complement strand
AATAATAAAGACAACGTTCTTTCTTAAGAGAATTTTTCTATATATGTTGTTATACCACAAAATTTTAAATTTAATCAACCAATATTTACTTAAATATTATATTATCCAGTTACAATGACAGCTAATACACAATCAGATATAAACACATTTTTCAACAAAATAGACAATCAAGGTGATTTCAATATTCTTTACACTAATATCAGAAGCATGAGAAACAAAATTTACAATTTCATTAATAGCATAAACAAAATCGGTGGTAAAATTCATATCATACTGAGTGAAATATGGATTGGTCCTGACGAGGTACAACTATTTAGTATTCCAAGTTATATCTTATTTGCAAAGTGTAATGATACGTATAGAGCTGGCGTTGTACTTCTAAATATTACATTTAATGGGTTATATTTTTAATTGTTTTGTTTATATAGATTGAACATTATACCAAAAACTTATTTTTTGATGAATTATCACAGGTTCTAAACAATATACACAATAATGTAATGTTTATAGGTGATATTACGTGTAATATAAATATAGCTGTAAATATTTTTATATCTTATAATTATTTAACTTTACTAAATAATAATGGATTTGAATATTTTGTAAATGTCCCTACAAGAATAACTAACTTATCAAAAACATGTATTAATTTAAATACAAAAAGTATTTAAATTAATTTTTGTATTTAATTAATTTAAATACTCTAGTATTGGATACAGGCATTTTGCCTGAAAAGTTGAAATTAAGTTTAGTTGTTCCAATATTAAAAAAAAATAATTCTTTTCAATTTATATAACATAAGACCTATTAGCTTGCTTTCTGTTTTCTCTAAGCTTATAGAAAAAATATGGTTAAGGGACAGCAAATATATTTGAATAATTTAATTTCTTTAACGAACGTCAATTTGGTTTTATTAAGGGTAAATCTACAGAAGATGCATTATTATTCATAACAGCAGGGCCGTAACGTTAACTTAGGGGGCCCCGGGGCAAGACTGGCTGGCGGGGCCCCCCCCCTAATACCTTACTCGCGCGCACACAAGCGTCAATATTCATTATAATTCTATAACAATATAGGTATGCTTTTATTTCCTTTACCATTTTTCATGTTAATGGTGTTTAATAATCTGCCTAATCATTCTGTACCTATTAATTAATTAATTAACTTGAAAAAGGAAGTTTAACAGCGCTGTTACTCATAAAATAATTGTGCATATAATTTCCTCTCTTAAGTAATTATGTAGCTGAAACTATATGTTAACACTATGTGTTGTAATATTAAAATCAGATTTCTCATGTTTTCAATTCCAGAAAGTCAATTCTTTAAATCTTTTAGATAAGTGGAGTTAAATTTGTTTTGATAGTTTTATACACTATTGTATGTTAAGTTGTTTAATTAATCTTGGCGCACTGTATGTTCAAAAATTGAAATAAACTGATAAATTGTTAAATTTTGTTGTTTAAATGTATGTAAATATACATGCGTTATTAGGCCTACAGTTAACAAAAAAATTTACAACAAAGCAGTTCTTAAAAACTAACAAAATATTGAGAAACCACAAACACAGAAATAAATTGAAAATTCCAAAGAATTCAAAAACACCCAGCACGAAAAATTACAATATAATCTTAAATATTAGTATCAAACAAACCTAAACAATAATTTTAAATCAACAGGAAAAATGAAGTATAACAACAAAACTAACAAGGCCAAGGTTACCGCAAATCGATATAAAAATACGCACATCAGCTGGCCGCCGTTGATAAGGATACTGATAAGGAGGCTGTGAGCGCAATTATCAATTTCATCCATCACCGTTACTTACTGCTGTTCCCATGGGGAGGATTAACAGAACAGACTCTGTTCTTAATTTAAATTAATTTTACTGCCTTGAAATGTATCAATTAACTGGAAAATCTTATCAGAGATTAACGACAGAAATAATTAAATAATTAATTTATTAAAAAATAATTAAAGGAGCTGTGTAATATTAAAGTAGACCTAATTAAAGTACTATTAAAGTACAGTAATTAAAAATACTTATTTTGCTGGATACGGCAAAATAAGTAAAGTGGGTTGCTAAAATGGCAACACCTGATTCCTTAGCGCGCTAAACACATAAATAGCGCTATACAGTAAATTAGCTTTGAATGTAAAAAATATACATTAAGTAGAGTAACACGTATTAGGGTACCATAAAATCCCTTGATGTCTAACGAACTGTATAATGTATTACATTAGCATAATGTTAATTACATTCGAAAAATTCATGGTGGTGATAATAAAGTTATAGACGCGGATTCCGCGAAGGTTTTTATTCAATTTACAATATTTACCTTAATTTGATCAAGGTCCTAAAAAACGGTTCGGTATAGAAATCGTTTGCCATTGCCAAAATTTAGTTGTAACTAACTCAAGAGTTGAAAGATTCTAAATTTAAAAAATATATATCAAACTGTAGCGATACTACTGTAGCATTCATGACAATTAATTATCAATGCAGTAAAGGCAAGATCTTAGCGGAATACTGAAACCACTTTTTATGAGTTAAATTTTATCTGAGTAGCAGAAAAATGTAGAATTCTGGCAATACAATCTTAAAAATTAAGCCTAGAGTATTATTTGAAATACGATAATTTACCTGTATTGTTAGTATCACTTGATGAATGACTTGCACTGGCGCTACCCAGCCATTGGGATAACTTTGAATTTTTTGCACACTCTTCATCTCTTCATTTCTTAAGTTGTCTTTTTTTACTTCCACTTAAATATGACCGTTTCATTATAACTAGCACACTAGCACACACTTTAGGAAGAGGTCGATCGCAAAAACTGAGTAAATTACAGCACAAACAACTTAGTCACGATTAGTCCCGAATGTCCTATCACAACCACGTACTGAGAGGTAATGACGAGAAGCAAACACTATACAGTATTGCCAAGATTATTTTTTATCTTAGCAAAGTTTGGCAACGCAGACGTCTTTCGATGTCGTGAGAACACCTGTGCACTTCCGGTTACAGTAGTATGTTTATCGTTTATCTCAAACATCCGGCTGGGCAATGACTCCCGAGCAACAATTATTGACGTAAGAAAATTATATTTCTTTATGTTTTTGTATAAGCTTATTTGTCTTAAAAATATTTTTATCGTATATTTTTTAAGTTCAAAATTCAGTCTCTAGTTTTTTACATTTTTATTATAAAATTTTCGTTGATTTTAAATATATAAAAAATACGTTTTTCGGAAGTAGTACGCAATTATACCCCTCTATCGGGGGCCCCTTCGGGGCCCCCTAGGCTCGGGGGCCACGGGGCGGTGCCCCGGTTGCCCCGGTGGTCGTTACGGCCCTGCATAACAGAAAACAGTTTTAATAATTTAAATTCAAGATTGAAATCTACAGGCCTCAGGACTTTTTATTTATTTTAAAAAAGCTTTTGATTTGGTTGACCATGACATTCTTCTAAACAAGTTAGAATATATTGGTGTTAGGGGTATTGCTTGGAACTGGTTTAAGACTTTAATTACTAGTAGAAAGCAACATGTTAAGATTCAAAATAACTTCAGCTCAACTAAAACAGTTGAATCTGGAGTACCCCAAGGATCTGTGACATCTGCTGTTATGTGTAGATCTTTATATTGTGCACTAATAAATTCAAAATTGCAGTATGGCTGTGCTTGCTGGGGGGGTACATACAAATTCTTGATGGACAAACTCAGAGTCACTCAGAATTATTTTCTGCGCATAATATTAAAGAAAAACGCAAGAGATAATTCATTCCCCTTATTTGTACAAATTAGGATACTGCCTGTTCAGCATCATTTCATTTTCAAAGTACTCAAATTATTTTTTATTAGAAGTGGAGATAAGGGATTTAATTTACACTATCAGACTCGCTTTAACGTAAATCGAAACTACCGATTGCCTAAAGTTAACAGATCAATTTATCGCCATTCTTTCAATTATTTAGGTCCAAAATACTTCAATCAATTACCAGATGAGGTAAAAAGCACCAATAATCTGAAAAAATTCTGTAAAAATCTTATTGCTTGGCTTTTTTCTCTACAAAATATAGAGTTCCTAAATGATGTTTTGCAGTAATGATTGTATTGGTGATATTGACTTGTAAAAAATTAAATTTGATAAGTTCTTCTCTATTGTATTAATTCACTTTGTAGGCATCATTTAAATAGTAAATTTCTATTAGTATAACAATCTATAAGTACCATATATATAACTAGATGTTAAAAATACCGTTTTATTTGTTTAGAATTTCTTATAAATTATGTACTAAATTGTAAATATGTTTTTAGTTACCATTAATACTGTTTCATGTTGTCATGCTCCTAAAATGCCACACATACCACAGGGGCGTTTATATGTCATTTTATTAAGTTCCATGCAGCTAGACTCACATTGTAAATTATGTTTTTAAAATGTTTTATATTTTGTAGAACTGGCCATAGTACTAGTAAACGTGGCCAGTCATTTTCCAAACCATGCACATGTTGATTTTTATATATTTATTAATTGGAAAATAAATCATTTATTCATTTATTCATGTTTTTAATATTAATAAATGATTTGTTAATGTTACCATTTAATGGGAAAATAACAGCTTTTGTGGATGGCATTGCAATTTTTTACTCACATAACAATGAATTTGGTATTAATGAACAATTAAATGCTGACTTATTACTCTTACGTAAATGGTGCCTCATAAACAAAATTTTTAAATTTCAATTTTCAACATTTTAAGTTACTATTTCCGCCAAAATTTCACTCTCCACCTTGTAGTATGAGACTAAGTGACTGCCAACCCTTAGAAAAGGTTAATCATTTTAAATATCTAGGAATTATTTATATAGATAAAAGAAATTTATAGACAAAAACATTGGATGATAAATTTACTTTTGAACAGCCTATTTCCATTTTACACAAGAAAATTAGATCTTCAATTAGAAAATTTTATTTTTTAAGGAGTGTTTGTAGTGCTGATATATTAAAATCCCTTTATTTTGCATTAATTAATTCAAGATTGCAGTATGGCCTTTTTTTGGGTGGAAGCTATAAATATTTAATAGACAAATTAAGAAAAACACAAAATAATTTTTAAAGGATAATTCTAAAGAAAACCAAAAGAGAAAGTTCTTTTCCCTTATACACTCAGTTAAAGATCCTTCCCATCCAGCATCTTTTTGTTTTTAATGTCCTGAGGTTATTTTTTATCAAAAGTGGCAATTTAGGTACTACAAATTTATATTATTCAACAAGATTCACACAGAATAGAAATTATCGACTACCAAAAGTAATTAAAGCCATTTTAAAACATACATTTGCATACCTAGGACCTAAATATTTTAATTTTCTTCCATTTCATATTAAGAACTGAAATAATTTAGAAATATTCTGTAAACAATCAATTACTTGGCTTTCACTGTATCCCGTTGTTTTATCAGCTCAATTAATAATAATATATCTTATAAAACATATAAGTAGCAATGTATTTCCCTATATGAATATTCTTTTCTAGAAGTTATAAGCATAAAATAAAATTGTATATTATGTACAATTCTTTAATGTTTTGTTACTTTCTTCAATTGCTTCATTTGATTTTATATTAGCAGTACATACATACATATCCTAGTCCCGTTCCAGTTAACTGGGTCTGGGTGTTGACAAGCACTCTCCATCTTCTTCTATCAGACCAGATTCTTTCTTCCTCAATCTGCTCCCATCTGTACCCTCTATTTCCGATCTCTTCCTTAACACCTTCTAACCATCTCTTTCTCGGTCTACCTCTAGCTCTCCGTCCCTCTTCTTTACTTTCCATCATTTTCCTTGGCAGTCTGTTTGGATCCATTCTTTTGATGTGCCCATACCACCGTAAAATATTCTGACCTATTTTTTCTCTTATACTTCTAACTCCTAGTTCCTCTCTTATATCTTCATTCCTCACTCTATCTCTTCTTGTTTTTCCACACATACCTCTCAAAAATTTCATCTCTCCTGCCTGTACTCGGCTCCATTCTTTCTCATTCATCGTCCATGTCTCCAATGCATATGTTATTTTATAATATGATTTAAGTACCAGTGTACCATTGGGGTATAATATGATTTAAACATTATCATCTTTGCTTTTGTGGGTACACTTTTGTTCCACACCAGGTGTTTTACAGTTTGGTAAACATTTCCACCTTTTTGTAACCTAGCTGTCACTTCTTCTTTCAATTTCCCTTCCTTCGATATTAGTGCTCCTAAATATTTAAAATTTTCCACTGTCCAGCGGTTCCCCTTCTATGGTTATGTCTGCATTTATTGTTCCAGTCCTTCCAACCACTAGAATTTCACTCTTTTCTTTGCTAATCTTTAAATCATTTTCTTTGAGTTGCTTGTGCCATTCATTTAAACGCTCTTGAACTTCATCTACAGTTTTCCCCCATATCATTAGATCATCGGCAAAAATCATTGTATTCAACTCTCCCTTTACTTTCTTCTTAACTGCTCTTGTAATCTTTTCCATTACTATATTAAAGAGTATAGGTGATAGCACACTTCCTTGTTTCAATCCTTTCTTTATCTCAAACCAGTCTGTATCGCCTAAATTTGTTCTCACACAGCATTTATGTACTTTGTACATTTCTTTTACCCATCCTATATAATCATCATCTATCCCTATTTCTTTCATACTGTTCCATACTGACTATCTCTTTACAGAGTCATACGCTTTTTCAATATCAATAAAAACTAGTATCAATTGTTCATTGTACTCCCATTTCTTTTCACTCAGTTGTCTCAGTGTAAAAATAAGGTCCACAGTGCTTCTATTCCTCCTAAAGCCATGCTGTTCTTCACTTAATTCTTCTTCTACTTTTCCTTTGATTCTATTTAGAATAATTCTTTCAAAACCCTTAGCCATTTGCACCATCAGTGTTATACCTCTATAATTTTTGCACTGTCTCCTATTACCTTTTTTAAACAGCGGGACTATCTGCCCTTTACTCCATTCATCTGGGAAGTTTTTTCCATCCCAAATACCTTTGAAAATTCTGTACAACCATTGAACTCCCACTGGTCCCGCAGCTCTTACCATTTCAATTGTCACCTCATCTGGTCTTCATTATTGCTCTTCATGCTTTTAATTGCATCTTCCACCTCTTTCATGCTTACATCAGCTACGTTCCCTGTTATTGCTATCTTATTTCTTGTTGCTTCTTCTTTATAATCCTTGTTCAGTAATTTTTCAAAATAATTTTTCCATTCTTTTTTAACTTCATCTGGGTCTTCCAATACGTTTCCATTTTCTAACTCGAGTTTGGTTGTTGTTTCAGTGTTTTTTCTCTTGTTTTTCATCATGTTATAAAACATTTTCTTATTTCCATCTACATCCTTTTGCAATTCTTGTGTAAACTTTTCCCATGATTTTCTTTTTCCTCTTCCACTATTTGTCTACATTCTCTTTTCTTTTGTACATAAACTTGTTTATCATCTGCGGTGCCACTCTTACACCACTTTCTCCAAGCTTGATTTTTATTTTTTACTGCCTTTATAGTAATCTCATTCCACCAGTTTGTTTGCTTTGTTTTTCTCCTTCCTGTTGACCTTACACAAGTTTCTTCAGCAATTTCTGCCAATATATTAGCAGTAACATGTTTATTTTCAGAAATGTAAACACTACAGACGGCAATGTTTTTAATTTAAAATATAGTAATGCTAGACTCAAGTTTTTCAATGTAATAAAATAGTTATTTTTCATTTCACACACTGGTCGCACAACTTGATACAGTGGCCAGTTCATTTCCAAACAAACAGCAATAATTATGTAATTATTGATTGAAAATATATTCTATTATTCATTTTAACTGTAGAGATGGATATTTACGGATTAAGAACAAATGTGGTTTGTATGTTTTGATATTACTTTTTACATACTCTAAAACATTGAAATAAAATTTTTCATGTGGACCCCCTCCTTCTGCAATTTCTGGCTACGTCCTTGATTGACCTAGCCTCTCATACATGTATGGTAGTATTGACTCCAATACACATTCGGTAGTATTTGACCAACACGCTCTTCCATACATGCTCAGTGGTATTGTCACACATCTTTCTATATTCATTTTAATGTATTGACACACTAGCCTTCCCATACACGTTCAGCAGTATTTAACCCACCTGCCCTCCCAAACACACTCCCACCTGCCATTCAATGCCATCCAATGTTTCAAGCTTATCAATAATGTTACTTTTAGTATTACCAGTTAAATCATTAATGACTTTCCATTTTTGTTTACAGTTTTTATTTCATTTGATAAAAGTGTATCGTTCGTACTTTTCATTTCTTAAATTTAAGCAGAACTTGTTATAGTAATTCTTAAATAATACTCTTCACTATTTTGACATATGAACCGTGACAATCACAATTGCATGTACCATTCCATTTAACTTCACTGTCATCTTTTCTGATTACCAATTTACAAGCACCACAGAAATCATTTTAAAATAATTATACTAAAGAGAGATTGATAAGCAAGTAAAGGACACCAGTAGCAACAAGGAAATAGTAGTGTTCGAACTTGAACCATAGAGCGACCGCAAATGCTCTTTTTTTCATAAAACAATTACTCTACACTGATCATTCCCCATTAACAATTGTTCTGTACAGGGAATTTATCAGACTGAGTAAGGGGAAGGGCCAGTACAGTACAAGGTGAATATTCCTGATAAAAACTAACAGTTAAGGCCAGGACTCAAACCTGTGCTGTCTCTAACTCAAGTACAAAGTCCAGACGCTTAAGAACGCTTGGCCACTTGTTCTCTCCTCTTATTACTTCAACCAACATCTGGAATCTTAAACCATGCTAAAATAATAACTTTTTAAAAATTAAAACGTAGTATTTTTATGACACAGACCTCCAAGTAAATTTGAACATATATAAACACTCGAGTTATATGTGCATCTATGATTCTATAAATTAGGATCCACTTACCATATTGGCAGAAGCCTGATGAGTTATAGGCCCAGTTTTTCAAAGTGCCTAAAACAATGTTTAGTTAATTTTATTTTAAGTATTGACTTAGAGTTAATTAAATTTATAAAATCTTATATAATTAGATCACCAACCTCAATCAGTGATCTAGAAGATTACTTAATTGTCTCATTTATAGTTATTACATTCCAATTCAAAGTCTAAGTGTTTTACGGAACAAACACAACGTAACGACAGGTATAACAAACTTCTGTCATCTTCAGGTGTAATTACTAACTTAGCCTACATTTAAAACTAGTTTTTTCCTCTTGACCTATTAAAGAAAACACTAAAAAACTACATGCTTAAAGACTATGGTTTACTGTTAAGAAAGTAAAGTGTTCTTAAAAACTATCATCACACATGATACATTTATATAAAACTGTTAAGAAAGTAAAGTGTTCTTAAAAACTATCATCACACATGATACATTTATGTAAAACACAAAATAAATATGAAAATGTTCAACGAATCACAGATCAGTTTATTAAACAGACAAAATATTTAACTCGTTCAACTAGCTTTCCAACTTCACCAGGGCACTGGTTTCCTCGCACCACTACATTCACCACGAACATCAAAGACAAACTGAATTCCTGAGGCAAGCTGTTCCGAGGTGAGTAGTGAGGGGGACCCCCTCCAAGCGATGTCTAGGTGTACTGTGAAAGCTGATGGGGGGGAGTTGCAATTGTTTGCAATATTCTGTCTTTTTTAATTCTGTTGTGTTTGATTTGATATTTTTTTCATTTGATTTTTTTCTTATGAAGAACCTCTAAGCTAGTATTCCGTGGGATATGATAAAACATTCCCACCAAGCGGATCAGGGGTGTCTGATAGATGCTGATGGGTATTTTGTCAATTTTTTTTTTTTTCCTGTTCAATGTTGTGAGGCTCGTCATGAGGAAAATTCAAACCATCAAAGATATATGTTCAAAACACAACAGAATTTTTTGAAAAAACAGAATGTTGCAAACAACTACAACCCATGACAAGCCTCCAAACTTGTGTTCAGGAGGACAAGGTAAAAAACTCCCTAATTTAATTTAACAAGTTTTTATGGAATGAGGCAAAAATAATACATCATGAGAAACACTACTATAGAAGAAAGTTTATAGAGGGGACTTTTATTCAAGTAAATCACGATCTTATTAGCCAGAGTAGCTTAGAGGTAAGACCACTTTGTTTACCTCTGTTGAAGTCTCTTTTCGACAATGATAAAAAAAAAAAAACACACACTACATACAGCAAGACCTGCCTCTACATGTACACCGTCACCTCACTCAACGTAGCTGAGACGCCAGTGCCCCTAGGTCCATTTGGAGGAAGTTTTTTACCTTGTCCTACGGAACACTAGCTTGGAGGTATGTCATGACGAAAAACGTAGTTCCTGAAAAACGTAAAGGGGAAGATAACTTTCATATCAATAATGTTTCAGCTGTTAACCCTATATCTGGGATCATGATTTGGAGCATGTACTGGGATACCGTTTTGCTGCACGCTTTAAGCCTTCTTTTATAAATTTGAAAAAAATAGAAGCCGAAAATTATTTATAAAACAACCAATCGATTTTCTTTTCATTAATCATACTTTTAGATAAAATAATTATAGCATTGTAAGAAATTGATATGTTGAGTAGAGTGAAAAATTTCAACTGATGCACATTTTGTAACTTGCAACCCTTATAGCTGGTATAAAGAATTTTTAGGAAAAATTCCAAGATATCCTAAATTTACTATTACGTTGTTAAATAGTAAACACTAATCATATTTCCAATACAAAAATATACAATATGTTGGGATAAAATTTTTTTGAAAAAAAGAAAATGGAAATATTTGTAGTACTAAAGAGTTGTATGTTAAAAAAACACATTTAAAAGTAATAAAATTATAAATAATATTCGTTTTTTAGGGAATCATATGTAGATAGAGAATCAAAGTGTTTTCTTCCTTGAAATAATTGTAACTATTTTGTTACGCACAAAAAATAAATCTTTCATTTCCGAAAAATAATAATTGTAAAATCTCGAATATAACATACAATTTATATATATATATATATATATATATATATATGTGTGTGTGTGTGTATATATATATATATATGTGTGTGGTATTTCATTACTTTGGACTGTATATATCCTGTAAGTATATGTCATTGCCAACTCAAATAATGTTTCAAATTAAAAAAAAAAAACGAAAATCACATTTTTTAGACTTTTATAAGTGGAAAATGTATTTTGAAGAGATTTTGCAAAAAAAAAGTACAGTAGAAACCCTATTTTCCGTCCGGGGTCGGGACTGTAGCCATGGCGGATTGGAGAGTAGACAGATTATAGAGAATTTACCCACTCACACTTATATCGCTGAAAACTTATTATTAGTGCTTACGCATGTTAAATTTTAATGCTGTATAGTACATATGATTAACGAAATGAGAATGAAAAGATTACAAAAAGACATGTTTCAGAATTTATATACTGCAGGTCACATTTACACTTTTATCACAGTAGGCCTAGTTTTATTATAAAATATAAGCTTGTACAATATGTAATGAGCACAAAAATTAACTATCAACATTCTTAAAATTAAACCAGGCAGTGTTTTCGCAGACATCAGGCAGGCGCAGATCATCATACATGACCGTTCCAACAGCCCGTGACCTGTGTAGGCGTCACGGCTTAAAACTTATCTCCTACCACAGGCCTTTGTGTTGCCGCCTCTTTGCTCATGTTGTACGGGATCTGTTCTGGCAGCCCCGGAAGGCCTGTCCATACGTCAGGCGTACACAGGCGAGCTGTTCCAACAAACTGTTATCTGGTAGACAGCAGACGAGGCCTTAGGGATGACAGGCCATTGGAACTAGGCTTATGAGGGCTAGACAGCTGGAGGGGGAAATTGTCGTCTTCCAGACGGATAAGTCATAAGGCAACTGTCATATCGTGGCGCGACAAACCCAGACACTGACGGATAACAGAACCTGGCGGAAAATAGGGTGACGGACAATTGGGTTTTCACTGTACAAAGTTCAAACGTATGAAAAAAATATAAAAACATTGTAGGGATTTTTTGATTACATCTATTATTGTAGAGCACATTCTTCCGAGTAAGGAGATATATGATTTGTTTGGGTTTATGTACATTCATTCAATTATGTCAATAATTATTTTATACTCTATTTCATATTGAGAATGCAGTACGGTAAGCCCATACCTTACCTTACCTCCTTGGCCATTGAAACCCCAGTTGGTTTTTGGCCTCGCCAACAATGCCTCTCCATTCTGCTCTGTTCTTTGCTGCCTCAGGTGTAGTTCCCAATTTGTAAATATCTTTGAGGACCTGATCTCTCCATCTAAGTCTTGGCCTGCCAAGGGGTCTTCTACCGTCTGGGTTCGATCGTTCAATATAATTAATAATGGAGGTATTTTCTCGCCTCCACACATGTCCAGCCCACCTTAGTCTTCTACTTTTCACTAATGCTACTATATCTGGGTGAGTGTATATTTCTCTTAATTCTCTGTTCTTTCTTATTCTCCGTACATCTCCTTCGCATACTGGACCAAACACTTTTCTTAATACTCTATTTTCAAATACAATAAGCTTCTTCTCATATTCCTTTGTCAGTGACCATGTTTCAGCTCCATATAGTAACACAGGGAGGACTAGTGTATGGTAGATTTTGATCTTAGTTTTCCTAGACAATATTTTGGATTTAAGTAATTTCTCTACTGCCCAAAAGGTCTTAGAGGCTAAGACTAGTCTATTTTGAATTTCGTTTTCCTCTTTTATGTTTTGTGCTAGCTTTATGCCAAGGTATTTAAACTCTTCGACTTTTTCGAATTCCCACTTGTCCACTTTAATATTTTGTATTCTATTCATTAAGCCCATAAGCAATGCTAATCAAATGGGAGTTTTTGAGGTACAGCACTGTATAAAAACATTGGCTTGTTGATAAAAAGTAATCATAAAATAAAATTTTCGCATGGAAATGGTTGGGAAAATATTTATTGCCTGTTATTAAAGGTATAAAATTTAAAAAATAAGTTAATAATTTAAAAAAATTACCATATGCTTTAAAAACGTATAGCCCTTGGAGATTCAGTTTTTTGAGGCCACAATACAATTACACTGCATTTTAAATGAATAAATATTGATTGAACATTTTGAAATTTTGTGTAAACTTTATACAGAAGTAGTGGATGCTTAGGCCTACTGTGTTAGTTTTATTATATAATCAGTTCATACTAACACAGTAGGCCTAAGCATCCACTACTTCTGTATAAAGTTTACACAAAATTTCAAAATGTTCAATCAATATTTATTTACTTAAAACGCAGTGTAATTGTATTGTGGCCTCAAAAAACTGAATCTCCAAGGGCTATACGTTTTTAAAGCATATGGTAATTTTTTAAAATTATTAACTTATTTTTTAATTTTATACCTTTAATAACAGGCAATAAATATTTCACCAACCATTTCCATTTGAAAATTTTATTTTATGATTACTTTTTATCAACAAGCCAACGTTTTTATACTGTTCATACTAATTTGTAATAATATAATTGAAGTAAAAATTAGTTCACATATTTGAGAAAAGACGTGGAAAAGTCGACCTGTGAGGAAGTTTTTTATTTTTTGGTCAGATAAGTTTCGTCAGCGGGAAAGTTGTAGATAAAAACTGGTACTTTATTTCTTATTTGAAACTTTTTTCACCAATATGCATAGTTTAGTCGGTAATTAGTGACAAAGAAACATGACTGTGCGGCACATGCAGTTGTCATCGTGTTGGTGAGTTGGCCTCACTCTGAACCATCCACGATGCTATCGGTGCTAAAATATGAATCCATGAGAAATATTATTTATTTTTATATAAAACCTATTATGCTAAAAATATGTTGTTTAAAGTTGAATTTATAATATTAGGCAATGAAAATTGCAGGAAAGTCAGTTATTATTTTTCAGTTATTTTAACAGGACATCAAATCATTTACAATACAGTAGGTGTTTTATAGTATATAAGTCATATTTAGTTTTTAGTAACCCGTTCCAAAAGTTTAGTAGATCAACTTATTGCTGTTTATTACTCTCTTTGAATACATTTATAAATACTTTTTTTTAGTTTGTTCATTTAAGCATACAAGGAATTTGAAATCAGTTAAGTGTTATCAACATATCTCATCTGGAGGCAGTTTTTTTTTTATTTTGATAAAAACAGTCAAAATTAAGAAAAAAATTTAACTGTAATTTTTTTGTTTTGCATTTTATTATTTGAGGTATTTTTGTTGGCGTGACAATCTATCCACAATCTCCTTCCTTTCTTAATTTATAATTCTTCAATCCTAGTTCTTTCACTAATTAACTGTGAAAGACCCTCACTGGTTTTTTTTTACATAAAAAGTGACATTTTTATCTGAGTAACACTTTTCGATATACTTATATACATTTAACACCGTTTTCCTCTCACCACTTTTAATTATTTTTCCTTTGGCTTTTTTCCATTGTTAAAGACCACACTGAATCACTAAAATTATAATCATTGAATTCACTCTATCACTTTCAAGACATTCAGACAAACACAACAATTACCACAAACCTCCTCCCAACACTAAATGTACGCTTACATTGGGTTGCCATATGGTATTGGGTGAAAAAGAGGAGATTTGGGAATCGCCACCTAGGGGGGGTCCGGGCCCCCCCCCCGGGGTGCGACAATTTTTGGGAAAATAACTGTTAAAAACACGTTTTCTATGCATAAAACAATACACTTTTGAGATGAACATTTTAATAAACTACAATGATTATTGGGTAAAAATTTGAAGTTTTTAGAAATATATTTAATTAAGTTACATAGAAAAAATTTCTTAAACTTAAAGAAACTTATATAAACTTAACTTAAACTTAATCACTTTCATCATCAGTAAGGTCACCCAATGAGACGAGACCAGTGGAAGAACCAGCAGGAGACGATGTATCGTACCAAGTGTACTTTTTTGTCGAACCTTTCTGCTTCAATAAATCTTCTTTTGACATAAGATATTTGTAGAACTCTTGGCAAGAGTATGACTTAAAATTATATTTTAAACATAAAAGTCCTTTTATAGACTCTACTGTAAGTCTATTTCTTTCTTTTGTCCATTGAGCAGACATGAGGGAAAATACCCTCTCTACAGAGGCATTGTGGCTTGGAATGCAATAGAAATATTGCACTAACTTTAGAAGTTCAGAGTAACAAGTTTTGTCAGGTAGGTTGCTGAAATACTTTACCCATATAAAGTTTGATAATTTTAACTTTTGAGTTTCTTTCCTGTCCTTTTTAGTACTTTTTTTTCTTGTTCTATTCTTCCTCACAAGCTTTGACTTCCTCCTTGTGATTTTTTAAAAACTTGACAAAGTTACAAAACTGGTCATGACATAGTGTGTCATTAACTTTAAAAGGCGCATTGTCATTCAGAAACAAAATAGACTGCTCAACTTGGTCCCAAGAAGGAATATTGTCAAGTTTCATCCATTGGAATACTTTGAATTCTTCATATTGGGAAAGCCACTTATTTAGATACATAACTGATCACTCATAAACATTCGAAAATTCCGATAATACAGCAGCACATGAGTTACCTAGTCCATCGTTTTCCATCTTTTTCAAGATACTTTTAGCAGCCATAGGTGCAAAGTTGTTGTTTTTCCTATCGGTCAAAATATCAAGAATTTCTTCCAAAATAGAAATAGTTTCAGCCAAACTATTCTTTTCTTTTTCTAAAGAAATAATCCTTTCATGGAAAACATACATCAGAGAGTGAACATACAATAATCTTATTTCGTTGAAATCATCATCAAAGAAGTTTTTAATGAGAACTGGTACAGATTCTTGAGATTGAAAATAAGATTTCAGTGCTGGGTACATCTGCAAAACTCTATTTACACATGGAAACAGAGACAACCATCTAGTTTTTGAATGGTAGAGTAACTGCCTATACTCTACGTCTACAAAATCACAGAAACTCTTTAACTCCTCTGTACGAACTGTATATATTGAAAAATAATTAAATATTTTCAAAATAATAGATTCCACATCAATTAAAAGCCCTTCATCCAAACCATTTTGAATACAGTTGTGTAGCACATGAGCAGGACATCCGGACCCTATAAGTTTTGGGTTAAGGTCTCTTTTGAGGAAAGTAAACACATTTGTCCCCTGACGTCTGTTAATGCCTCCGAAGTTTGTGTTCGTGTTGTCTCCTGCAAATGCAACACACTTATCTTGAATGTTGAAATTTTTCAGAGTTTCTACAATATATCCAGAGATAGTTTCAGCTGTTTCATTAGGTGTAGATTTAATTTCTATTATCTTTGTTGTTATGCCCTCTTTGATAGGATCAAAATATTGGATTAAAATGGGAAATATTTTCGTTGCCTCATGGTTACTGCCATCTATCGCTACCCCAAAACAGGAAATCCCATTTAAAACATCTATAGTTACATCAATTGAATGGGGAGACAATACAGAGTTAATGATTGCTGCTGTTTTAGTTCTAGCACAAGTAACTGCTTTTGCTATCTTTGAATCTGGAAATAACTGTTGTTGGAGTTTACTGGAGCAATCCATCGAATGAAAAGATTGGTGGTGACTTACAGTGTGGTGTACCGGGTCTTGGACCGGTACAGTTTCGTTTTTTTTTCGTTGTTGTCTGCCAGGCTGCCTGAGATTCGCTTTTGCCCGGCGATTTGCGTACTTTGGTAGCCGTTGGCCCAGTTCCGTTTCGTTCCGTGTTCCAGCAGCTTCTGTCCGGTTGGCCTGTCTGGTCAGTTGTCTTGTGCTGCCTGCAGAATCTCGTTATGTTTGGCTAGACAAACTAAAACGTAAGTGTTCATTTTGTAAGTTTTAATATCTAATCACCCTTTTGGTGAAAATAATTTTGTTTCAATAATATTTAATCGTTCTTACTTGTGTTTTCAGAGTTTTGTTAGATTTATATTCTTTGTCTAGATGTTTTAACCTAGGTTCGAGCCATGTGCTCATTGTTACCTTTTTGACTTTAATTGCTTTATTATCTCTGGTTTCATATTTAATAGTAGTTCTGTATAATGTTTTGTTGAGCCTTTTTAAGTTGCAGTTACCTATTTACCATATTTTTTGTTCTTTGACAATAACCTAGCCTATCTTTAGCTTTTCATGTTATAACCTATTGCTCATGTTTCCATAGCCTGGTTTTCAGTTTGTCATTTTTAGTTCATATACGCAATTTATTCTTTGGTAATTTGTTAACTTGTAATTGGTTAAATTGTAAGTTGTTAAATATTTCATAGCCTAAAGTTAATCTCTCCCTCCAATCATGTATAAGTTTGTCTCTTCATGTTAAGTTTTGTTAAATCAGGCACCCTTATATTTTTAGTTGTTATGTGTAATATTTTGTTGTGATGGCTGGACTGTATTTGATGTGCTGTGTGTTGTGCCTTACAGTCCAGGGTCCTCGAGTGGGACATTTTCCCTCAGCCGGTCGTCCGGGCAAAGTTCTACCATCCACACTGCCAGCCTGGCCTGAGGACCATGTATAGAGGCCATTGGTGACCCTGCTGCCCCACCTACATCTTTGGGTATGAGTCTTCTGTCCTCAGGTCAGTGCTTTCCATGTTGTTTTCCCGGCGGCTGAGCTGGGGGGGTTTTGCTGTTCAAGTATTTATAAAGAAAAAAAAATGGAAGTGCTATATAATATAAAAGCGGAAAAAAAAGTTTGTGGAACTATGTAATTGGTGACTAGGCCTAAAACTGTTTGGACAAAGTGAGAAAACAGCCATGGGGACTTATATATTTTTTTTATTTAAAAAAAAAAAAAAAAAAAAAGAAAAACTTGAAATACAAAAAGAACTTTTGGGTGTTAATATTTATTTATATTTATATTTCTTGTTATTAATTAATTAGTTTTATTTGTTGTTATATCTTTTTAGATTTTATAGTTGTTAGGTCCCTATGGTTAAGTTATGTGATTTATTTATATGTTTAGGTCTAGTTATTGTTATTTATTTTTTTTGTTAAGTGTATTAGGGGGGGGGTTTTGAAGTGCATTTTTACTCGAACGGTACCGTGTTAGATTTTCTTTTTAATTGTTTAATTTTTTAAACTTTCACCAAAAGGGGATTATTGTGCTTTTAGTTAACTTTAATTCGGAGCTGCCCAGGGATTCCGGCTTACTCCCTGGCCCGGTGGAATCAAGGGATGTGTGGGCTAAATTGCCGGTTTAAGTGTTGTGATCCAAAAGTTTTCTAAATTTTCACTTTTTTGGGGCTTAATATTTTTCTTACGTTTTGGGGTGTCTCAGGCTAAACTGCAGATAGGCCATACACCCTGTAGTTGATTAATTGTTAAATTTTGGTATTTGTAGAGTTTGTGGTATTTATAGCGTTTGTTATTATTGTGTAGTATCTTGGTAATTTTCGTGTTTGTTATTATTTATTTAAGTGAGAATTTATGTTGTGGCCTTCTGCCGTTTTGATTAATTAATTATTCTGCTTGCTTGATAATAAAAATAGTTTTGCTCAGCTGCCGAGTGTTATTTTGACTATGATATATGATTTAATATTAAAAAAAATATATAAGTCCCCATGGCTGTTTTCTCACTTTGTCCAAACAGTTTTAGGCCTAGTCACCAATTACATAGTTCCACAAACTTTTTTTTCCGCTTTTATATTATATAGCACTTCCATTTTTTTTTCTTTATAAATACTTGAACAGCAAAACCCCCCCAGCTCAGCCGCCGGGAAAACAACATGGAAAGCACTGACCTGAGGACAGAAGACTCATACCCAAAGATGTAGGTGGGGCAGCAGGGTCACCAATGGCCTCTATACATGGTCCTCAGGCCAGGCTGGCAGTGTGGATGGTAGAACTTTGCCCGGACGACCGGCTGAGGGAAAATGTCCCACTCGAGGACCCTGGACTGTAAGGCACAACACACAGCACATCAAATACAGTCCAGCCATCACAACAAAATATTACACATAACAACTAAAAATATAAGGGTGCCTGATTTAACAAAACTTAACATGAAGAGACAAACTTATACATGATTGGAGGGAGAGATTAACTTTAGGCTATGAAATATTTAACAACTTACAATTTAACCAATTACAAGTTAACAAATTACCAAAGAATAAATTGCGTATATGAACTAAAAATGACAAACTGAAAACCAGGCTATGGAAACATGAGCAATAGGTTATAACATGAAAAGCTAAAGATAGGCTAGGTTATTGTCAAAGAACAAAAAATATGGTAAATAGGTAACTGCAACTTAAAAAGGCTCAACAAAACATTATACAGAACTACTATTAAATATGAAACCAGAGATAATAAAGCAATTAAAGTCAAAAAGGTAACAATGAGCACATGGCTCGAACCTAGGTTAAAACATCTAGACAAAGAATATAAATCTAACAAAACTCTGAAAACACAAGTAAGAACGATTAAATATTATTGAAACAAAATTATTTTCACCAAAAGGGTGATTAGATATTAAAACTTACAAAATGAACACTTACGTTTTAGTTTGTCTAGCCAAACATAACGAGATTCTGCAGGCAGCACAAGACAACTGACCCGACAGGCCAACCGGACAGAAGCTGCTGGAACACGGAACGAAACGGAACTGGGCCAACGGCTACCAAAGTACGCAAATCGCCGGGCAAAAGCGAATCTCAGGCAGCCTGGCAGACAACAACGAAAAAAAACGAAACTGTACCGGTCCAAGACCCGGTACAACCTCCCTCTGCAAACCTCAACACACCCAGGCAGGGGAGAACACTCGGTACCTCAGGGAACCAAGAGAAGACGAAGACCTCCGAAGAGTGGTGCTCCAGGGTCCAAGACGAACTAAACCCTCAGCCTACCGAGCCACTGCCGACCACTCCAATCCCCCCATGAAACCCATTCAACAAAGTAACCAAGCGGATTGCCTAGGTTTTTTTTTTTTTTTTTTTTTTTTTTTTTTTTTTTTTTTTATACAAAGTTAAATGATTTATTTAAATGTTTGCTTGCTTGATAATAAAATTAGTTTTGCTCAGCTGCCGAGTGTTAGTTTGACCCTCCAACTGCCACCCGTGATCCCATCGCTCGACTTGGTTTGAGCCATCCCCCGGTTGGCACGCTTCCCAGCTTTGGTGGGGGGGGATGGGTCTCAATTGGTAGCAGAGCGTGGTTCCGATCCACGGACCTCTGGGTTATGGGCCCAGAATAATTAGGTGGGCAAACTCAGAATTAAAATCAATAGGCCTAAAACTGTTTGGACAAAGTGAGAAAACAGCCATGGGGACTTATATATTTTTTTATTTAAAAAAAAAAAAAAAAAAAAAGATATAACAACAAATAAAACTAATTAATTAATAACAAGAAATATAAATATAAATAAATATTAACACCCAAAAGTTCTTTTTGTATTTCAAGTTTTTCTTTTTTTTTTTTTTTTTTTTTTTAAATAAAAAAATATATAAGTCCCCATGGCTGTTTTCTCACTTTGTCCAAACAGTTTTAGGCCTAGTCACCAATTACATAGTTCCACAAACTTTTTTTTCCGCTTTTATATTATATAGCACTTCCATTTTTTTTTCTTTATAAATACTTGAACAGCAAAACCCCCCCAGCTCAGCCGCCGGGAAAACAACATGGAAAGCACTGACCTGAGGACAGAAGACTCATACCCAAAGATGTAGGTGGGGCAGCAGGGTCACCAATGGCCTCTATACATGGTCCTCAGGCCAGGCTGGCAGTGTGGATGGTAGAACTTTGCCCGGACGACCGGCTGAGGGAAAATGTCCCACTCGAGGACCCTGGACTGTAAGGCACAACACACAGCACATCAAATACAGTCCAGCCATCACAACAAAATATTACACATAACAACTAAAAATATAAGGGTGCCTGATTTAACAAAACTTAACATGAAGAGACAAACTTATACATGATTGGAGGGAGAGATTAACTTTAGGCTATGAAATATTTAACAACTTACAATTTAACCAATTACAAGTTAACAAATTACCAAAGAATAAATTGCGTATATGAACTAAAAATGACAAACTGAAAACCAGGCTATGGAAACATGAGCAATAGGTTATAACATGAAAAGCTAAAGATAGGCTAGGTTATTGTCAAAGAACAAAAAATATGGTAAATAGGTAACTGCAACTTAAAAAGGCTCAACAAAACATTATACAGAACTACTATTAAATATGAAACCAGAGATAATAAAGCAATTAAAGTCAAAAAGGTAACAATGAGCACATGGCTCGAACCTAGGTTAAAACATCTAGACAAAGAATATAAATCTAACAAAACTCTGAAAACACAAGTAAGAACGATTAAATATTATTGAAACAAAATTATTTTCACCAAAAGGGTGATTAGATATTAAAACTTACAAAATGAACACTTACGTTTTAGTTTGTCTAGCCAAACATAACGAGATTCTGCAGGCAGCACAAGACAACTGACCCGACAGGCCAACCGGACAGAAGCTGCTGGAACACGGAACGAAACGGAACTGGGCCAACGGCTACCAAAGTACGCAAATCGCCGGGCAAAAGCGAATCTCAGGCAGCCTGGCAGACAACAACGAAAAAAAAACGAAACTGTACCGGTCCAAGACCCGGTACAACCTCCCTCTGCAAACCTCAACACACCCAGGCAGGGGAGAACACTCGGTACCTCAGGGAACCAAGAGAAGACGAAGACCTCCGAAGAGTGGTGCTCCAGGGTCCAAGACGAACTAAACCCTCAGCCTACCGAGCCACTGCCGACCACTCCAATCCCCCCATGAAACCCATTCAACAAAGTAACCAAGCGGATTGCCTAGGTTTTTTTTTTTTTTTTTTTTTTTTTTTTTTTTTTTTTTAAACAAAGTTAAATGATTTATTTAAATGTTTGCTTGCTTGATAATAAAATTAGTTTTGCTCAGCTGCCGAGTGTTAGTTTGACCCTCCAACTGCCACCCGTGATCCCATCGCTCGACTTGGTTTGAGCCATCCCCCGGTTGGCACGCTTCCCAGCTTTGGTGGGGGGGGATGGGTCTCAATTGGTAGCAGAGCGTGGTTCCGATCCACGGACCTCTGGGTTATGGGCCCAGAATAATTAGGTGGGCAAACTCAGAATTAAAATCAATAGGCCTAAAACTGTTTGGACAAAGTGAGAAAACAGCCATGGGGACTTATATATTTTTTTTATTTAAAAAAAAAAAAAAAAAAAAAAGATATAACAACAAATAAAACTAATTAATTAATAACAAGAAATATAAATATAAATAAATATTAACACCCAAAAGTTCTTTTTGTATTTCAAGTTTTTCTTTTTTTTTTTTTTTTTTTTTTAATAAAAAAAATATATAAGTCCCCATGGCTGTTTTCTCACTTTGTCCAAACAGTTTTAGGACTAGTCACCAATTACATAGTTCCACAAACTTTTTTTTCCGCTTTTATATTATATAGCACTTCCATTTTTTTTTCTTTATAAATACTTGAACAGCAAAACCCCCCCAGCTCAGCCGCCGGGAAAACAACATGGAAAGCACTGACCTGAGGACAGAAGACTCATACCCAAAGATGTAGGTGGGGCAGCAGGGTCACCAATGGCCTCTATACATGGTCCTCAGGCCAGGCTGGCAGTGTGGATGGTAGAACTTTGCCCGGACGACCGGCTGAGGGAAAATGTCCCACTCGAGGACCCTGGACTGTAAGGCACAACACACAGCACATCAAATACAGTCCAGCCATCACAACAAAATATTACACATAACAACTAAAAATATAAGGGTGCCTGATTTAACAAAACTTAACATGAAGAGACAAACTTATACATGATTGGAGGGAGAGATTAACTTTAGGCTATGAAATATTTAACAACTTACAATTTAACCAATTACAAGTTAACAAATTACCAAAGAATAAATTGCGTATATGAACTAAAAATGACAAACTGAAAACCAGGCTATGGAAACATGAGCAATAGGTTATAACATGAAAAGCTAAAGATAGGCTAGGTTATTGTCAAAGAACAAAAAATATGGTAAATAGGTAACTGCAACTTAAAAAGGCTCAACAAAACATTATACAGAACTACTATTAAATATGAAACCAGAGATAATAAAGCAATTAAAGTCAAAAAGGTAACAATGAGCACATGGCTCGAACCTAGGTTAAAACATCTAGACAAAGAATATAAATCTAACAAAACTCTGAAAACACAAGTAAGAACGATTAAATATTATTGAAACAAAATATTTTCACCAAAAGGGTGATTAGATATTAAAACTTACAAAATGAACACTTACGTTTTAGTTTGTCTAGCCAAACATAACGAGATTCTGCAGGCAGCACAAGACAACTGACCAGACAGGCCAACCGGACAGAAGCTGCTGGAACACGGAACGAAACGGAACTGGGCCAACGGCTACCAAAGTACGCAAATCGCCGGGCAAAAGCGAATCTCAGGCAGCCTGGCAGACAACAACGAAAAAAAACGAAACTGTACCGGTCCAAGACCCGGTACAACCTCCCTCTGCAAACCTCAACACACCCAGGCAGGGGAGAACACTCGGTACCTCAGGGAACCAAGAGAAGACGAAGACCTCCGAAGAGTGGTGCTCCAAGGACGTCCAAGAGAAACTACGAGGGGAAACCCCTCGAACAGGGAGCGAACTACCCTGACTGTCGGGCCCGACAAGAAAAAAGAGAGAAAGAAGACTCTCTCAGAACAGCCACCTAGGGCGCAGAGGTGATCAATCTCTTTGCCCCAAGAAACCCCCAGGAACACCAACTCCTGGACCAACCGTTCCCCGGAAAGCCTTAAGCTGGGACACATGGGCTTTCCTAAACACCCTGCCTGACTGGGGATCAACCAGCAGAGTAGTCACCGGTGACAAAAACCTGTCGATGCGGTGGGGACCAGACCACCGATAGCACAACTTTGCAGCTCTTCGTTCCGCGGCCGAACTGACCGGGTGAGCCTGACAAAGAACCAGATCTCCAACCTGAAAAGGGTTAGGAGTACGACCCTTATCATACCTCCTCCTTACTCTCTCTCTAGCACGTAGCAGGTTGCGCCGAGCAGCCCGCCACGTGGACACTACGTCAGTGGCACCTGGCGTAGGTAGAAGATCCTCTAGCCTCCACAAGTTGGACAAAGGGTTGTTCGGAGGGTAGCCATGTAGAATCTCGAAGGGAGTGGCATTGTGACTCTCATGCTTGGAAGAATTAAAAGCAAGCTGGAGCCAAGAGAGACTCTCATCCCAGGTGTTCTGCTTCTCAGCATGGAAGGTAATAAGGGCAGACCGAAGATTGCGGTTGAACCGCTCTGCATGAGAAGGCTGTGGGTAATAAGGAGAGGTAGTCACATGCCTGATACCATTGCCAAAACAGAACCTACGAAACTCATGGGAGGTAAACTGGCTACCGTTGTCGGACACAAGAGTGGAAGGCACACCAAAGTGCTGGAAGAGTTGGGACTGGAGAGCACGGATGGTGAGCTTAGCCGTGGCACTCCGAAGTGGGAAAAGCCAAACGAACTTCGAGAAAGCATCCACACAAACAAGTAGGTAGGAGCTACCTGACTTGCTACGGGGAAAAGGACCCACGTAGTCGATGAACACCTTCTCAAAAGGACGCTCGGCCACCTCAGAAGATAACAACCCTAACCTTGCATTCTGACTAGGCTTGCTGAGAGAGCACAAGTGACAAGCCCGCACTCTGCCAGCAACATCCCGGTCCATGCCCTTCCAGATGAAGTACCTACGAATCTTAGCGATGGTCTTATGAATGCCAAGATGACCGCCCACAAGAGAAGAGTGATAATACTGAAAGACCATCGGTACAAGATGACTAGGCAGCACTACACGGGGTTCACCCCTCTGACGAGGACGGCAACAGAGGACCCCTTTGGACAGAAAATAGGGAGGGTGGGCACCTCCCTCTTGAAGCTCACCTAAGATGACTGACAGCTCAGGATCTTTCTGCTGATGGGACAGTAGGTCGTCAAAAGCCAGAGGAAAATCCAGAAGAACAGCACCACACTGAGCAACAGCCTCAGTAGGTGGGTCACTGGGTTCGTGATACATGCGGGAAAGAGCATCCGCGATGACATTCTGGGTACCCCTAAGATGTTGGACTCGGAACTTAAAAGCAGAAATTTTGACCACCCAGCGACCAATTTTCCCGAGCTGTCGGGGATGGGCAAGAAGCCAAGACAGTGCCTGATTGTCCGTCTCCAGCAAGAACTCAGCGTGTTCCAAAAAACGCCGAAACTTGTCCGTACCAAAGACAACAGCCAGACACTCTAACTCATAGATGGAAGAAGCTTTCCTTTCCTGGTGAGACAACGTCCTCGAAGCAAAAGCGATGGGCTGCCTGACCCCATCAAACTCCTGAGAAAGAACAGCAGCAATGGCGGAGGAGGAGGCATCAGTCTGAAGAACAAATTCTCTGCTGAAATCAGGCATACGCAGGACAGGAGGTTGCATGATAGCCTCCTTGAGAGCATCAAAGGCAGTCTGCTGAGCTTGGCCCCACACAAAAGGGACACCTTTCTTTCGCAGCTCGTTCAACGGGGCAGCAAGCTCGGCCACGTTAGGGATGAAGCGACGGTAAAAATTCACCATCCCCACAAAACGGGCAATCCCCTTGGCATCTCTGGGAGGAGGAAAATCCCGAATGCCCTGGGTCCTCGCAGGATCTATGCAGACGCCTCGAGAAGAGATAAGATGACCCAGAAAAGAAATCTCAGGACGAGCAAAAGTGACTTTCTCTGGATTGACGGTAAGGCCAGCTGATTTGAGGCGACTAAGAACTTCCTCCAGATGTTGCAGGTGTTCCCCGAAAGTCTCACTGTAGACAAGAAGATCGTCCAGGTAATTGAAAACAAACTTGAACTTCACATCATGGAAGATGGAATCAAGCAGACGAGTAAGAGTCTGGGCACCCACAGCAAGACCCACAGGAACCCTAGTGAACTGATAGAGATTCCAGGGAACACAGAAGCTAGTCATGGGCCGTGATTCCTTCTTCAATGGAATCTGATGGTAGGCCTGGTTCAAATCGAAAACACTGAAAAACTTAGCCTTACCGAACCAATCAAACGCAGAATGCAAATCAGGCAGAGGTACCGAGTCAATAGCGACCTTAGCGTTGAGCCTCCGATAATCCATCACAAGCCTAGACTTACCATTAGGCTTGGGCACAAGAAAAGCTGGACTGGCATAAGCAGAACGAGACGGTTCAATCACACCCTTGCTCAGAAGATCCTCAATCATAGCCCTCATAACCTCCATCTTTGGGGGAGCAAGTTTGTACGGATGACTTCTAACTGGCTGAGAATCGGTGAGGTGAATCTCATACTCCAGAAGAGAAGTGACCCCAAGCTCAGCCGTAAGCACATCAGGAAACCGCAAACACAGCCTCCGAATGGCCTCCGCCTGCTCAGGGGGGAGATGACCAACCGGATCCACCTTGGGTTGTTCGGGCTCACAACCCACCTCTCTGACTGCAGGAGGGCAGTCAGAATCCCCTACTAGAGGCACCAAAACTCGCCGATTAAACTTGAAAAACATCTGGCGCTTCTGGAGGTCAAGCACCATACCACTCTTAGAAATAAAGTCTGCCCCTAGGATACAAGAAACCGCCAGGTCCTTGGCAACAAGAAAACCCCACCTCCAGGAAAATCCTTCAATTTTAAAATGTAATGACGCCTTTAGAAGTATGGGTAGAGGAGTTTGGGATGCCGTCCAGCAAGTAATAGAAGAAGGCTCGGTGTGCCTGACAAGTCCTAAGGCGTCAAGGGGCTCAAAAAGAGAAAGGCTGATGATACAGCATGCCGAACCAGAATCAAGAAGGGCTCGACACACCGTACCACCAAAAGAAACAAAAACGCCAGGACACACCGAGGTGACCGCACTAAGTCCCAGGGAAGCCATGCCAGCAAGGCCCGAAAAATCCCCGACACTCCTGCTATGGGCACGTGCCAGAGGCAAATGGCCACGGTCAGTCGCAACAACGCGGGGAGCTACTGTGGAGGCAACCCCCCGCGCTGAGCGTTTCCCGCCCCACGACCTCGAGCACGTGGACAGTCACGTCGAATGTGACCAGGTTGGCCACAAGCAAAGCACACAACCGGAGGCCGAGAACCACGACCCTCCACTGGCTGACTCACACCTACAGACATAGCCGGTCGACGGGTGGGGAGAGCACGATGACTCTCAGAATCCCTCCCTTGCTGGTCTGAGAACTGCACGCTGCGCGAAACAATGCACAGCTGATGCAGCTCCCGAAAAGTAGAAGGAACACCAGCAAAAACCAATCTGCACCGTTCTTCAGGAGAGAAATGCCATCCAGGATGACACGAACGGTGTCCGCTTCAGAAAGGGTGAGGCGCAACGCTTGACGAGCTTCCTTGACTGAAGAGACATAGGCTGCCAGAGTCTCGCCCCTACCCTGCGACCGATAAAATCTGTCCATGACCATCCTCTCCCTGAGTCGAATGGGAAGAAACGATGAAAGTAACTCTCGATGGAACGAGTCCACCGAGGCATCACTGGCCAAGACAGAACTCAGCAACTCCCCAACGGGACCTCTGCAATACGGGAAAACCAGACGAAGCAAGTCCCCAGCCTGCATGCCGGGCATCTCACTAAGTCTGAGAAAGGCCACCAGAAACTTAAGAAGCTCCTCAGGATCCATCCCATCGATCACAGGGAGATTCTGGATCATGGGCGTGAGAGGGTTAGGTAGCTTGTGGTAGCTCAGCTGCAGAAGAGCAGGTGAAACCAAAGAAGTAGTAGGAACGGCAGCTGGAGCCGAACCACAAGCAACCTCAACAGAAACGCCTGCAGGCTCAGAAGGAACCTCAGGCACAGTGAGAGCCGTTGTCTCAGCCTGCGGCCTCGACACATTAGGCGAAAGCGCAAAAGCAGGCCGCTGACCCAGACCCGTAGGAGTCGTGGACCCGGAGAGTGCCTGAAAAATCTCATCCAGCCTAGACACACTCTCCAAGATCCACGCCCTATCCGATGGTTCCAACCCCGGTGCCCGGTTGACCAGCCTTAAACGGGCAAGCAGATGCCCCAAACGTGCCAGGCGGCAGGCCCGGTCACGACCTACTGGAGGTTCAAACTGCAAATCCTCTAACACCCCTTCCCAATCTTCCACCTTCCGTTTACAAATCCCCAACTCATCACCAACCTCCAGCAGGTCAGACCAATCCACCGCCGTACCCGCGGACAACTGCTCCCGCAGCAACCTCCGGAGATTCAGAACATCACCCTCCGGAGTCACACCCCGCGACCTCAACTCGAAAATCAACTCCTCCTTGACCAGGAGCGCAACATTCTGCAGATAGGCCATCTCTAACGCAACAATTCTCAACAATATACACAAAAAACGACAACTCCAGGGTCCAAGACGAACTAAACCCTCAGCCTACCGAGCCACTGCCGACCACTCCAATCCCCCCATGAAACCCATTCAACAAAGTAACCAAGCGGATTGCCTAGGTTTTTTTTTTTTTTTTTTTTTTTTTTTTTTTTTTTTTTTTTTTTATACAAAGTTAAATGATTTATTTGGTTTTTAATTGTTTTTCTTTTTAAATAATTATTTATTTGTTTCTTTTTTTTTTTTTTTTTTTTTCTACGTATTACCAAGACACCTTGACGGTAGGTCGGCCAATCATGACCTACTAACAGGCAAACACCCACCGTCAACAACCAAGTGAGATTTTTTTTTTTTTTTTTTTTTTTTTTTTTTTTTTTTTAGGCAACCACGCTCTGCTACCAATTGAGACCCATCCCCCCACCAAAGCTGGTAAGCGTGCCAACCGGGGGATGGCTCAAAACAAGTCGAGCGATGGGATCACGGGTGGCAGTTGGAGGGTCAAAATTTCTGCTTTTAAGTTCCGAGTCCAACATCTTAGGGGTACCCAGAATGTCATCGCGGATGCTCTTTCCCGCATGTATCACGAACCCAGTGACCCACCTACTGAGGCTGTTGCTCAGTGTGGTGCTGTTCTTCTGGATTTTCCTCTGGCTTTTGACGACCTACTGTCCCATCAGCAGAAAGATCCTGAGCTGTCAGTCATCTTAGGTGAGCTTCAAGAGGGAGGTGCCCACCCTCCCTATTTTCTGTCCAAAGGGGTCCTCTGTTGCCGTCCTCGTCAGAGGGGTGAACCCCGTGTAGTGCTGCCTAGTCATCTTGTACCGATGGTCTTTCAGTATTATCACTCTTCTCTTGTGGGCGGTCATCTTGGCATTCATAAGACCATCGCTAAGATTCGTAGGTACTTCATCTGGAAGGGCATGGACCGGGATGTTGCTGGCAGAGTGCGGGCTTGTCACTTGTGCTCTCTCAGCAAGCCTAGTCAGAATGCAAGGTTAGGGTTGTTATCTTCTGAGGTGGCCGAGCGTCCTTTTGAGAAGGTGTTCATCGACTACGTGGGTCCTTTTCCCCGTAGCAAGTCAGGTAGCTCCTACCTACTTGTTTGTGTGGATGCTTTCTCGAAGTTCGTTTGGCTTTTCCCACTTCGGAGTGCCACGGCTAAGCTCACCATCCGTGCTCTCCAGTCCCAACTCTTCCAGCACTTTGGTGTGCCTTCCACTCTTGTGTCCGACAACGGTAGCCAGTTTACCTCCCATGAGTTTCGTAGGTTCTGTTTTGGCAATGGTATCAGGCATGTGACTACCTCTCCTTATTACCCACAGCCTTCTCATGCAGAGCGGTTCAACCGCAATCTTCGGTCTGCCCTTATTACCTTCCATGCTGAGAAGCAGAACACCTGGGATGAGAGTCTCTCTTGGCTCCAGCTTGCTTTTAATTCTTCCAAGCATGAGAGTCACAATGCCACTCCCTTCGAGATTCTACATGGCTACCCTCCGAACAACCCTTTGTCCAACTTGTGGAGGCTAGAGGATCTTCTACCTACGCCAGGTGCCACTGACGTAGTGTCCACGTGGCGGGCTGCTCGGCGCAACCTGCTACGTGCTAGAGAGAGAGTAAGGAGGAGGTATGATAAGGGTCGTACTCCTAACCCTTTTCAGGTTGGAGATCTGGTTCTTTGTCAGGCTCACCCGGTCAGTTCGGCCGCGGAACGAAGAGCTGCAAAGTTGTGCTATCGGTGGTCTGGTCCCCACCGCATCGACAGGTTTTTGTCACCGGTGACTACTCTGCTGGTTGATCCCCAGTCAGGCAGGGTGTTTAGGAAAGCCCATGTGTCCCAGCTTAAGGCTTTCCGGGGAACGGTTGGTCCAGGAGTTGGTGTTCCTGGGGGTTTCTTGGGGCAAAGAGATTGATCACCTCTGCGCCCTAGGTGGCTGTTCTGAGAGAGTCTTCTTTCTCTCTTTTTTCTTGTCGGGCCCGACAGTCAGGGTAGTTCGCTCCCTGTTCGAGGGGTTTCCCCTCGTAGTTTCTCTTGGACGTCCTTGGAGCACCACTCTTCGGAGGTCTTCGTCTTCTCTTGGTTCCCTGAGGTACCGAGTGTTCTCCCCTGCCTGGGTGTGTTGAGGTTTGCAGAGGGAGGTTGTACCGGGTCTTGGACCGGTACAGTTTCGTTTTTTTTTCGTTGTTGTCTGCCAGGCTGCCTGAGATTCGCTTTTGCCCGGCGATTTGCGTACTTTGGTAGCCGTTGGCCCAGTTCCGTTTCGTTCCGTGTTCCAGCAGCTTCTGTCCGGTTGGCCTGTCTGGTCAGTTGTCTTGTGCTGCCTGCAGAATCTCGTTATGTTTGGCTAGACAAACTAAAACGTAAGTGTTCATTTTGTAAGTTTTAATATCTAATCACCCTTTTGGTGAAAATAATTTTGTTTCAATAATATTTAATCGTTCTTACTTGTGTTTTCAGAGTTTTGTTAGATTTATATTCTTTGTCTAGATGTTTTAACCTAGGTTCGAGCCATGTGCTCATTGTTACCTTTTTGACTTTAATTGCTTTATTATCTCTGGTTTCATATTTAATAGTAGTTCTGTATAATGTTTTGTTGAGCCTTTTTAAGTTGCAGTTACCTATTTACCATATTTTTTGTTCTTTGACAATAACCTAGCCTATCTTTAGCTTTTCATGTTATAACCTATTGCTCATGTTTCCATAGCCTGGTTTTCAGTTTGTCATTTTTAGTTCATATACGCAATTTATTCTTTGGTAATTTGTTAACTTGTAATTGGTTAAATTGTAAGTTGTTAAATATTTCATAGCCTAAAGTTAATCTCTCCCTCCAATCATGTATAAGTTTGTCTCTTCATGTTAAGTTTTGTTAAATCAGGCACCCTTATATTTTTAGTTGTTATGTGTAATATTTTGTTGTGATGGCTGGACTGTATTTGATGTGCTGTGTGTTGTGCCTTACAGTCCAGGGTCCTCGAGTGGGACATTTTCCCTCAGCCGGTCGTCCGGGCAAAGTTCTACCATCCACACTGCCAGCCTGGCCTGAGGACCATGTATAGAGGCCATTGGTGACCCTGCTGCCCCACCTACATCTTTGGGTATGAGTCTTCTGTCCTCAGGTCAGTGCTTTCCATGTTGTTTTCCCGGCGGCTGAGCTGGGGGGGTTTTGCTGTTCAAGTATTTATAAAGAAAAAAAAATGGAAGTGCTATATAATATAAAAGCGGAAAAAAAAGTTTGTGGAACTATGTAATTGGTGACTAGGCCTAAAACTGTTTGGACAAAGTGAGAAAACAGCCATGGGGACTTATATATTTTTTTTATTTAAAAAAAAAAAAAAAAAAAAGAAAAACTTGAAATACAAAAAGAACTTTTGGGTGTTAATATTTATTTATATTTATATTTCTTGTTATTAATTAATTAGTTTTATTTGTTGTTATATCTTTTTAGATTTTATAGTTGTTAGGTCCCTATGGTTAAGTTATGTGATTTATTTATATGTTTAGGTCTAGTTATTGTTATTTATTTTTTTTGTTAAGTGTATTAGGGGGGGGGGTTTTGAAGTGCATTTTTACTCGAACGGTACCGTGTTAGATTTTCTTTTTAATTGTTTAATTTTTTAAACTTTCACCAAAAGGGGATTATTGTGCTTTTAGTTAACTTTAATTCGGAGCTGCCCAGGGATTCCGGCTTACTCCCTGGCCCGGTGGAATCAAGGGATGTGCGGGCTAAATTGCCGGTTTAAATGTTGTGATCCAAAAGTTTTCTAAATTTTCACTTTTATTTGGGGCTTAATATTTTTCTTACGTTTTGGGGTGTCTCAGGCTAAACTGCAGATAGGCCATACACCCTGTAGTTGATTAATTGTTAAATTTTGGTATTTGTAGAGTTTGTGGTATTTATAGCGTTTGTTATTATTGTGTAGTATCTTGGTAATTTTCGTGTTTGTTATTATTTATTTAAGTGAGAATTTATGTTGTGGCCTTCTGCCGTTTTGATTAATTAATTATTCTGCTTGCTTGATAATAAAAATAGTTTTGCTCAGCTGCCGAGTGTTATTTTGACCCTCCAACTGCCACCCGTGATCCCATCGCTCGACTTGTTTTGAGCCATCCCCCGGTTGGCACGCTTACCAGCTTTGGTGGGGGGATGGGTCTCAGTGGAAAGCCATGGTATCTTCTGCAGCATGCACATTGTCTTCATGTTGGCTGTTCTGTTTGGGTTGTAATAATGACTGAATACTTCTGGTTGATTCTACTGATTTCAAGTTATTTTTGTGCTTGGTTGTGTTTACGTGATACTCCAAATCGAGAGCTCCTGTAACAAAACATGTTGTTTAGTAATTTATTTTATATTAATGTAAGCGCCAACAACAAAATGTCAAGAATATGTCAGAATATGTATGCCTAGCTTACGAAAGGCATCACAAATAAAACGATGTATAACTAGACAATTTGAATTTTAACTTATTAACAAAATGTTGTCTTATTCTTACCTTTGTGTGAAATACAGTAGAAATGTAAGTGCCAGCAGGGCAGACTTTACACTCCGCCTCAGTTTCGACCCTTCCTCTCTTGAAAGCAGGGAATCTTTCCTGAAGAAGTTCGTTGAAAATACAGTTGTATTTTTTACGTTTCTTACTTTTGTTGAAAGTAAGAATAATTACAATCACTAATAATTAACAGTGTAATGTACACAAGACTCGTAATGGTTGATCCACTCACTCGCCTCTAATAATGCTGTCCTCTAAAACACAAACAACCTAGAGTCTGAAGGTATGTTACCACAAATATTTGGCATGATGATTGCATGTTTTAATGTTTAGCACATGATGATTTGCAAGTTGGTTTTTTATTGTTATGATTTTTGCATGTTTTTATTAGTTATAACCTAGGTTAGTTAGCAATTAGAATTTGTAATGCTGCATGATGTATGCTTTTTACTTTATATGACGGCCTATTATTTTGTAAATTTAATGGCTGAATAAATCATTTGTCTGTCTCGCTCTCGCTCGGGCCCGGTCGGATGATCAGTTCACGGCGCCGCCGCTCGGTTTACTTCGGCTGTCGCGCCAGTCTAGCCGAGTGACAGCGAGTCAGCGACGAGCCAAATACGACCACTATGACGTCGGCGCTCTAATAATTCGCGAATGACGAATGTAGGTGAACGCGAAAGCTTAATAATTTGCCGCCGACACAAATCCAGAGAGTAATGTAAATAGTTAACAACAACATGTGCGCGTTATACTACGAACCTTTTGAAAAATTGTAAAAAAGAGGAGATTTCTTGTTTGATGGGTAAATTCCCCGGAGCTAATTTTTTACCTTCAAAATCCGGTAATCTCCGGGGAAATCCAGTGATATGGCAACCCTACGCTTACAGTACTTCCTTCTTGGGGGATATTTGTTTATTCCTTTGCATCAACAGATAAGACGAAAAGAGGAAAGGCCCAAACGAGTCACTCGCCCGCCTTGTCCTCAGTTGAGGTATTGTGTAATACACTGTATGTGTATGGGTGGGCAGGTGGGTCAATACCACTGCACATGTATGGGTGGGTGGGTAGGTCAGTACCACCACACGTGTTGTGTGGGCGAGTGAGTCAGTATCACCGCACGTGTATGGGTGGGCGGATGGATCATAACCACCGCATGTGTATGGGTGGGCGTGTAGTTCAGTATCCCTGAACATGAATGGGTGGGTGTGTCAATACCACTGTACGTATATGGGTGGCGGGTGGGTCAATATAGGGATAATATAGAACACAAACTGAGCTGGTTTTTATTTGTTTGAAAGATTATGTTTATGAAAACTAATTAATTATTTATTGTAACACAATTCGTACATTTCTTGAATATTTTTTTAAAATATGTCTAATAACGTAACATAAATTATCATATATAAACGTAATTGTATTAAATCAATTAATTATTTCAACCTAAATGCAATTTAAGTACAAAACATGGGATGTAACAATAAATAAACGTTCGTTTTTTTGTCTTGGAATAGGCTAATTAAAACTTGATTCCTTAAAGTAGACATTAATTGAATCGTTTATTGCAGAAACCCCATAACCAACATTTTTTTCGATTTTGACTTTTTAGTATATTAATGATGTACAAATTGAAATACATCGTTTGGTGCAGAAATCACACAACTGCGACTATCCTAAAGGCTTCAAACTGGGCATCGAATCATTCGTTTAGTGCAGAAACCCCTCAAGTGACTGCAGTTGTGGGGTTTCTGCAACAAACTCAGAGTAAATTAATTTTTTGTTGAGCGATGTTGGCAGCCATGGCAGTCATTGTTGCCGTGTGCTCTTCACTTCCTATCTGTAGGTCAGTGGTGTACTGTTTGTTTACTACCGTTTATACCGGGCTGATTTCTTGGTTGTTAATGCGTTTTTAAGTATAAGTTGTTGTAGTGGTTATAAAGAACTTGTGAAAGTCTATCTAGTAAGCTAAGGGACCCTCTTCTGTGTGAAAGTGCCAAACGTACTGCTGTTGGAGAGATGATGGTTCATAAAAATAGGGCTAAGAAGTATTACAAGAAAATAAAAGATTACAGTAATGACAAATATGACGAAACTTTGGCAATATGTTTTGACTTCATGCAAAATCTACCTTTGCCGCACATTCCCGTCCAAGAAGTCTTCTACATGCGGCAATTGTGGGTGAACTGCTTTTGTATCCACAACCTAAAGACTAATAAGGCGAAAATTTATGTATACCATGAGAGTGTAGGAAATAAATCACCAGATGAAGTGTGCTCTTTTCTTTTTGACTACATAAAGACTGAAGTCCCTGATACAATAAAGAAATTGGTACTGTTTAGTGATGGTCCTTTCGGACAAAATACGAATCACACCGTGATAAGATTCTTAAAGGCTCTGTGTGACAATTCACATTTTGAGACTATTACATATTGCTTCCCAGTGCGAGGGCATTCTTTTTGCCCCTGTGACAGGGACTTTCGCTGTATAAAGCGCCTCATACGGAAAGCTGACTGGATTTATACACCACAGGAGTACATTGAACTGATACTGAGGGCTAGTAATTCTGGTCGATTCACAGTCCATGAAGTGAAAACCAATGAAATATTAAACTTAAAAGCTGGTGGCCTGCATACTACAAAAAGACAGTTTCAGCCTCCGATGAAACAGCAGGAAGAGCCATCCAGAAGAAAGACAAAGAACCATTTAAAATATCCACTTACAGACAGTTCCAGTTCTCCTCACATTCGCAAGGGAAAGTAGTAGTGAGGGAGTTCATTGATGGCTTACGTGAGTCCACATTCATCCTCCTGAAATGTGACAAACCACCGGAACTACCAACTGCAGTTGCCTACCCCCAAGGACAGGTAAGACATTTTTTTTATTTCTACAATTTTATTTGAAACAATTAAAAGAAAACAACGGAATTATTTTTGTTTTACAATAATAATGAACATAATGTTATTAGTTAATAAAAATAATATCAACAGCATATACACTTTTTTTTAAATATGCTAGCCAGTCAGGACTTTTCTTTACAGAACCAACAAGTTGATTTCTTCGTTACAGGTACCTATCCAAAAGGCAAAGCTCAATGATATCAAAAAGTTGACCAACTATACCACAGGGTTGAAGACTTCTACAATGCCTTGTTACAATGGCCAACAACAGATGCCGAAATGATTGAGGGGTCCAATGAAGATGACGAGTAGGTTAAGTCCGAAAAAATGTACATTTTTTCATGTTTTTATACTAGTTAATGAGTTTCATCATTGAATAAAGTGTCTTATTCATATTTTTGTTTTTCAATGTGCCCAAACCTGCAAATCTGTCAGAAAATTACTAAACAAATTATAATTTGATTTTAAAACAGCGTTTATTGCAGAAACACCATAAGTGAAAAAAATTATTTATTTTTTTTCTAAGTGGTATGTCAGCCCTGATGATTAAGATCGACATCCACGACTTTAAATACCTTGGTAGTTAACAATTAAAAACTACTTAATTAAAATGTTTGTTACTTTTTTGGAAATTAGGTTTTTCTTGATTTCCCTAAAATTCAAAAAATGTTAGTTATGTGGTTTCTGCAATAAACGATTCAATTTACAGCATTATACTTCATAATTTATTTTCTATTTTACTATATTTGTCTTTTTATCAGTAAAAGTTTTCTTGTAATTGAATATTGTAATTGAATTGGGTCAATTCTACTGTACTTGTATGGGTGAGTCAATGCCACTGTACATGTATGGGTGGGTGGGTGGGTCAATAATAGGTGTTGTTCCCTACAACTAAAATACTACCATTCGTGTATGGGAGGGTGGGTGGGTTAGTCACCACTGTACGTGTAAGGGTAGGCGGGTGGGTTACATAACCCACCACCAGAGAACTGGGAGATGGTCGTCTCCAAATGGCAGAAATGGGATCATTATTTACACAGTACCACTATATGTGTATGGGTGGGTGGGTGGGTCCTCTCTTAGCTGTGCTATTCAAGTGAGAATTCGATATATTGTAAAAGCCAGTTATTTAGGCGACAGTATTTGATTATATATATATCAGTAACATATATGAAAATATCTACAGACTTTTTGGTTGATAATTTGTTTGTTCTTTAAATAAACTTTTAACTAACGATGATTGATTTATACACTATTTAATACCTAATTAAATTTTATGAGACATTATTAGACATATGTTTTTTTAAACAAAAATACTGTAATACAATATCCGAGCAAAACCGTGAGGATGCTATATGACAGTGGGCAGACAGACAGTGCTCTATATTTTTGCACCAGCTAGTAGCGCTGTGTTTGTCCATAAGAGCCGTACTGCATTCTCAACGTGAAACGGAGTATAGCGTCCCAAAAGGGCGCTGACCTCAATTCGAAAAATCCATTTGTAAAGGGTTCGGGGGAAATTCTGTTTTAACATTTTCCTTTGGGGTACAGGGTTGCAAGTTACAGTTTTACAAGGCACATAACATTCCCTGTCGATATGTGGTGGAACGGTCCATGTCCGGCAGGGTCTCCAAGAGGCAGTCTCTGTCAAATTCCTCCGATTCAGTGCTTGCGCCTTGCCTGCTGGCAGAAGATTTAAATTGGCACTTGTGTACTGTGTTCTTATTTTGCTTGGCATTTGTAAATTATTTTAGTTATGCCTTTGTTGATCTACAAATTAAAAAATATTATATAACTGTTCATTTTATAAACATAGCAGGTATATCTGTAAAAAAACTGTGCTCAATTCATGTAATTTATTAACCGTGCATGTACACTTATCCAAAATAAAATAAACAACGTGTTCAACTTTTTTTTTTCTTTTACAATAATCTTCACTAGCCAGTTGACATGGGCCTACAGGCCTGTGCGTCAACTTTATTCAACGAGTGAAGTACCGACCATTGGCTCAGTGGGGATGTGAACCTTGGATCTTGCCCTCCGCAGTCCAAAGCCTTATCCACTGACCCACCAAACCGGCTTTTTTTCATTAAAAACAAGAAGGCCTAAAATTAAAAATTCCAATTTTTATAAAAAGTTGGTTTTTTTCACTATCATATCTTAAAAAACTAGTTCTTTAATTTTTCGGTAAAAAAACTAACTTTCCAAAGCTAAATTAACCTCTTCAAGAATTATAAACTTATATTTTACCGTTTTCTTCAACAAGAAATCGTATTTTCAGAGGCGTCTAGTAAGTGCATGATTACCAAATAAAAAACATTAATTATGCACTGCAGCGCCAAGTTACGCTGCCATATACAATCGTGAGAAGTTCTGGCATGTTTAACAGAGGGATAATTTTGAATTCATATTTTCCTAGGCTAGGCCTAAATGATTTTTTTACATCATTCCAAAATGTGCTATATAGATTTGAAAAAATAACATTGTGTTGGTAATGTAGTAAGAATTAAATAGTAAATTTTTCAGAAAAAATGCAACAAAACTGAAGTAAGGCTGCCTATCTACATTTTGAGAACTAGGGCTAAGCCTATTTTATAGATTTAGAGTAGAACTAACTTATGTAATCTAGAAATCGTTGGGATTCAGATTTTATGATCTAATGAAATTTTGGAGCTCATAATTTTCACATCATCTTCACTTGACCTTAGGGACTAATGAAGGATATTGTTTTGAGCCTTAGCCAACTAATAGTCGTACCTAGAAATCCAGGCGGTAATTTCCGGACTGCCTTTGAAGCCATTTCTATTAAAACACAGTGTTACTTCAAAAAACAACAAGCAAAATATAAATTTTATAACTTTGATTACACCTATTAACTGTACAGCACTGAATGGAGTTTAACTGAACAGACGATGATCATTGATCAGATTGAGGAAAAAAAGTGTCAGCTGCAGAAGAACCACTGAAGGACTAGTGTTACCACTCAAGATGAATTTCCCAAGAGCTACGTATGAATTCTCTTTTCTTGTTTGTTTCTTGTCTTGTCAGTCACCAGATTATAGTGTTATTTTTCAATGCCAGTATCATTTTTGTAACTAGTCAAAATAATTTTCCTAACAACAGTTCAATTTATGTTTTTAGTAATACATCTGAGAATAGTTTTGAAAATTAGGTTACAAAACACAGCCTATAGTGAAAACTGTAATCTATTTCATAGTCAATTTTATTGATAATTGTATTTTAATATCACTTTATTTTGATGTTTTTGCGATTGTCGCGCAGCTTTACTTATTTCGCTTATTGTTAATTATACCTAGCTGATCTCTCATATTTGTACCTAGCAAATATATTCTGTATGTACCCGATTTCTTGTTTCTGTCTGTTATTGTCAATTATTTGAGGAATTCTGCTGCATGAAATATTGGTCTTAATATGGCACCTCTGTACTGCAACACACATACCTACTGATAGCAATCCCAAACTAAATAGCTAACTCTTGAAAATCAATTAATATAATGTGAAAAATTAAAGTATATACATAATATCAAAATTTTGGGAAAAACAACTGACTCAAGATTTCAAAATGTTGATAAACGTGTGCTAGGAGCTAAACACTGGCTATTAGTTATTAGAACATTTCAACATCAGCGTTGAAACAGCAAGGCTTCATAGTTGTCAGTGGCCTTGACCGGAGGGTTCCGACGTTATCGCAGCCCGCCCGCCCGGTTACTGGTGGTGATTCGAAAGTTGCCCTTCAGTCGTTGGTCCCAAGGTTAAGTGTTAGAGAGAGTTTCTTAGCCCTAACTTCGACTAATAATATAAAACGACCTTTAAATTTTTTACTTTTCTCCTTTGAATCACATGGGTTCTTGTGTATATTCATTGTTCCTTGACCCAGTCTCTGAGCATGAAGTCAACGACATCGTCAGACAGATGAAATATAAAACATCTTCTGGACCGGATAACATCTCACCCAAGCTATTGAAAGAGGTTATTGATATATATCGGCTCCCATTCTTACTTATCTCATTCGAAAGCGGCATATTTCCTTAAATCTTGAAAAACATCAGTTATTCCTCTTATTCACAAGAAAGGATGTAAAACAGACTGCAGTCAGTACAGACCCATCTCGCTTCTGTACACTTCTACTTTTTCCAAGGTCTTAGAAAAGTTGTTTGTGAAGAGACTTTTAGATTTCTTACTGAGAAACAACATTTTTACGGCTTGTCAATTTGGGTTTACTAAGAATAGATCAACTGCTGATGCAATACAATCTTTGATATCAGTCGTTGTGAGAGATCTTGATGCAAGGAATGTAAGCCTTGGTGTTTTTATTGACCTCACCAAGGCGTTTGACTTGGTAAACCATGAAAGGCTATTACGTAAGCTCTTCCTCATTAGCGTGAGAGGTCCTGCTCATTTGTGGGTCTCTTCTTTCCTTGCTGAGAGAAGTGTATCTGTACAACTTCAGTTTGAAGACGAGAATGGCTTCCTTAGAAATGTGAATTCTCGTCAGTCTTTGATTGATGTTGGAGTGCCACAAGGCTCTGTACTCGGACCACTCCTCTTTCTGATGTTCGTGAATGACTTGCCTCTGGGAATTCATCGGTCTCTGCTTTGCGGACGGGAATTTGCGGAAACGACACGTCCCTTGCTGTTGGAGCTCCTTACCATTTGTAGCTGAAAGAAAAAGCCCATTATGAAATAAATTGTGTCATGCAATGTTTTCATAACAATAAGCTTTCAATAAATCTTCCAAAGACCAATTTAGTCAACAGTTGACGTATATCTTTTAGTTGATGGTTCAGAATTGAAACCCTGTCATGAGACAAAATTTCTACAGGGCCGTATTTCCCATAAGGCCGAGTAGGCCGTGGCCTAGGGCGGCAAATATCCAGGGGCGGCAAATGTCCATGTAACATTGATATAAAAATATATTTATAAATGTAAAATGTCAATAGAAAAACCCGAAAATGTAAACATCAATACTATGATAAGCTGAAAAACACCATAACAATCACTCGCTACTGAGGTTATCATAAATATATATTTCATTTATTAAACCTAATGCAGTGTCGACATGTGGTATATCAAACATACTATAGTATTTGTAATATCAAACTGGGAGTGCAGCTAACTTAACGCCATTTAGCTACCTGAAGTATAGCTGCACTCCCAGTTTGATAATACTTGTATACCCGTGTCAGACGTCCCGGTCCCACGGTCCTCAATCTGAGATCACTGGTTGGTTGGCGGCTGGGCGTGTGTAGGTAACTAGGGCGGGTGGCGCGCCGTAATTTGCACGATTATTTGCTGTCCATCTAGCTACTGTCTACTACTGAGTATTACTGGAGAGTTATCTTGTTCCTTCGTTTTAAAGAGTGCTTTACTAGGCCTACTTTAGTTTAGGCATTGTGTGTTGGCTGTTTTTTTTTTTTTTTTTTTTTATATATAAAAATCACTTCAGAAGTATTTTGTAATATTTTGTGTTGTTTAAGTTGTTTTGTGTAAGTGTTTAACTTTTAAAATGAGTGATGGACGTAAAAGATTAAGTGGTTCGGAGTATCGAAAACGTGCCAAATTGAAAACCAAGAAACAGGACGAAGTCATAAATAAAACATTAAAAATCGAGGCATTTTTCAAAAGTGGAAGTGTACCAAAACAGGTTTCTCCACAATGTTCGAAATCTTTTGATGTAAATGTTGAAACAGAAGATATTATGATGTTGCGTGAACATAGCCAGGAAGAACTGTTTCAAGTCATACACAAAGAAAATAAAAACAGTCAAGATGAGGATGAAATTGTTCTTAATAACGGACTCCTTCAAGGAACCAAACAAAAATACGTAGAGGAAGATACGGTGTCGTCGATGTCTGCAGCCCACCCCCCATTAGAGGATGAAGTTTGTACAAGTGAAGGTAGGCCTAAATATAGTTTTAATAATTCTATAACTGAAGAACTGAACGTTGAAGCAGGCCTACTTAACAAAGATCCTGCTTTATGGCTGTTAGATGACAATACCAGAGATTTGATTGCAAAGAATGGGTTTGATCAAAACAATAAAGGTGATTTCGCAACCAGTGATTTTTGAACTTACTCAGATCATAATCGTTTTTTATCAAAAGCACTTTTCAACCGGAAACTTGCAAATGGTGAAATAAGCCAAAGAACTTGGTTAGTCTATTCCGAAAGTAAGGGTGTGATTTTTTGTGGTCCATGTTTAACATTCGGAAAAAAACAATGCTCCCAATTTGACAGTAAAGATGGATTTAGTGATTGGAAAAACGCCGAACATCGTGTCAGTCTCCACGAGAACTCGCCCGCTCATAAGTCGTCAATCATTGATTTAAAAGCAAGAAGCATTGCTCTCAATAGGATAGATTCAAGACTTTTGGCACAACTTGATGACGAAACCATTTACTGGCGTAATATTTTAATCTGAGTAGTTGCTGCCATTAGGGCTCTTACTTCAAGAGGTCTGCCTCTCAGGGGGGACAATAGTATAATAGGTTCTCCAAGGAATGGAAACTATTTGATGGTTTTGGAATTGATCGCTGAATTTGACCCTTTCTTGGCAAAACATATTTCAAGGCATGGAAATCCTGGCTCCGGTCACACAAATTACTTATCATCTATTAAATGTGATGAAATAATAAAAATAATGGCTGAGAGAGTGAAGAATAAAATATGTGAGGAGTTAAAACAAGCCAAGTATTTTAGCATTGTAGTTGACTCTACGCCTGATGTATCTCACATTGACAAGCTAACACTTATTTTCAGATATGTTCTACCTGATGGTTCTCCATGTGAACGATTTTTCACATTTATCCCCTCCGTTGGACACAAAGCAGAATAAATGTTCAATGCTGTACTAACAGAATTGAATAGTTTTAATATCAATATCAGTGATTGTCGAGGGCAGTCTTACGACAATGCCTCTAATATGGCTGGACTCTATAATGGCTTGCAAGCTAAGGTAAAGGAGCTTGCCCATTTGGCAATGTTTATACCATGTGCAGCTCATTCGTTAAATTTAGTTGGGACATCAGCAGCAGAGTCTTGTAGTGAAGCTTGTAATTTTTTTATGATCCTTCAAGAGCTATATGTTTTTTTTACAAGCTCGACAAAAAGATGGGAACGTTTGATAGTCGGGATCGATAAAGGAAAAACACTAAAAAAGCTATCAACTACTCGGTGGTCGGCCAGGGACGATGCTTGTCAAGGCCTTAAAGAGTCATGGAATGAAATTTTATCCGTTTTAACTTCAATAGAAAATGACTCCACAGAAAAAAACCACCTCACGATGTGAAGCTGTAGGAATTCTTAAAAAATTGAACAGATTTGAGACAGCCTTTATGGTTTTCTTTTGGAGCACAATTTTATGCCACCTTAATAAAGTATCCAAAAAAATACAGTCTCAGACAATAGATGTTCTAACTGTTACAGAGCTGTATGCGTCTCTAGCAGAATATTTTTCTTCTCAAAGAAATGAATTTGATTATTATGAATCACTTGCTCTTAAAATTGTTGAAAATAAAAGTTACGAAAAAGACTGTAAAAGGATTCTCAAAAGAAACAAAAAATACGATGACGGAGGAGCTGAAGATCTTGAACTTGATGGCAGAGAATATTTTAAAATCAATACCTTTTTAGTCATAATTGATCAGTTTATAGTTGAATTTAAAAGAAGGTATAAGTCATTCAATGAGTACCAAGATAAATTTAATTTCTTAACACAAATTGTAAAATCTTCAGGAAAAGTAGATGAAAGTATTTTGAGAACGAAAGCTCAAAATCTCATAGAAACTTACCGAAATGATCTTGGAGATGACTTCATCGATGAGTGCTGCCATTTTCAAGCATACTGTGCAGTATCTGGTGAGAAGTTTGAAGATACCTCGTTGATAGGCATTTCAACTTACCTCAGGTACCATTCTCTGCAAGATGTCTACCTGAATATCGACATAGTGTTACGAATTTGTCTTTCAATTCCGGCTACAAACTGCTCTGGTGAAAGAAGTTTTTCTTGCTTAAAGAGAGTGAAAAACTATTTGAGATCAACCATTAATGAAGATAAATTAAACGCTTTGTCTATTTTGTGTATAGTATCTTAAATTGCCGCAAAGATAGATTACAGCACTGTGATTGAAGACTTTGCTCAGAAGAAGGCTCGGAGGAAAGTGTTTTAGATGGAAATTCAAGAAATAAAGAAGGACTTATTTCCAATTACTATTCATTAAATACTAAATGTCATGTAAAAAAATAATTGTAAAAAATACAATTACACAACAATTTTTATCATATGATATCCATTTTTAATTAATCCTTTTTTATTAGAAGTTGAGTATTTTAGGATAATACAGACAACAAATCATATTATTTATCTATTTCAAGTAATTCAAATGTTGTAATAATAAAATAAGTAAATTGTTCCTATGGAAGTTCGAGAAAAGGGAAATCAAACTTTACCGCTAATAGTTCTAAAATAAAAATTGCGATACAAGTGTAAAGAAAGTAATTCAAAAATATAGTTATAATGATTCATTTTTTAAACAAACTTATATTTTTGCTTGATAATAGATTCAAATATGGTTCCTATTCTACGTGTCTCATATTACCAAAATTTTACGTAGGAGACAGACGTAATGAGTTGTTGGAGGGGGGGGGGCGGCGGAAGCCGGCCGGCCTAAGGGTGTCATGAAGCTAAATGCGGCCCTGAATTTCTATATATTGTCCTGGACAATCACTTGAAATTCCATAGTCACATTGAAATGGTGTGTAAAAAATTGTTGTTATTTCTGCCTTTCAAAAGTGTGCGACACCCCTCTTCTTCTAACTGCATATTATGGGTTGGTTTTCCCTCATTTATGTTATGGAGTAGTGAAAGTATAAAAACTAAGCTTTTGTTTAGGCTCCAAAAGAAGGCAGTTTTAAAACTAAATTATCGAGACTCCTGCAAGAAAATTTTTAAAATCAATAAAATATTTACCTTCCCCTGTTTGTATATTTTTCAGTGTCTCACTTTTCTGAAAAAAAAAAAAAAAAAAAAAAAAAAAAAAAAACCTTAATTCATTTATCAATAATCCATCTCATCAATACAACCTCCTATACAAACATAAATTACCAATTCTTAACATAAAAACAGCTTTCTTTGAACGACATTTTGATTATGCAGGCGTTTCACTTTACAATTTGCTGATGACATCAGAGAATATAAGAAACAAAAATTACAATAGATAATATGATTTTTACTAGGGAGCTTTGATCTGACCATCTGGTTAAGTTATGAAAATCGATGCGCCTACTTAAGGGTTACAATATCTTCTGAATTAAACCAACTCTGAGTAATATATTTTAAAGTAAATAAAAGTGCTTTCAAAATATGCATATCTAGTTACAGTATTTTGCTACCTGATCTTTTCTCAAATTTAGCTTGCAGACTAAATACTGAAAATGTGTTGGAAAATAATGTCCCTTTATATATATAAAGGATACATATATATATATTTTTATATATACAGTAAAGCTAAGAACAGTTTTTAAATATAAAATTAAAAAAAGCTAAATTAACTTCAAACAAATTTTGAATCTGAAATAGTGGATGTCTTGTGAGTTGCGATACTGCCACTTAGATTACTGTCAAATGGCAGCTGTGAGATTTAAACTCAAAAAAGATAGTCTTCTTGTCCTTGTAGTTTTCAGAATACTTGCAACCCGTTTCTCAACTGTATCAGTGATTGTATTGATTGTAAATCCTGCAACACTGTAGTACTTGGTGATTTTAGTATCAATATTCTGAAGAGTGATACACCAAAATATGATTTATTCACACAGTGGCTACATAATATGATCTAAGGCATATAATTACAAAGCACTTGATAGGTTGGACAATCAAGAACATCAATTGACAATACATTCACCAATATAGATGAGCACTGTTTTAGAAGCAGTGTAGTCCTTTCAGCTCTTTCTGACCACCACACTCAGGAGGCCATTATTAATCTATCTATTGGTAAGACTAGTCCAGGCATGAAGTATACTAGGAGTTGGCATTTCTCCCAAGAAAATACTTAAGCCTTCCGTTATTACCTACATAAGGAAACTTGGAGTGAGTTGTTTTGATGCCTCCCTCATCTTTGGATGATAAATTTAAGGCTTTCTGTAACACTCTAATATATCACTTTAAGATCTGCTTCCCCTTACATAAAACTAAATATCAAAAACAATAATCTTTAATGAAGCCCAATTTAACTAGTGAAATCTCAAATGCAAGGGACAAACTTTTGTTTCTTCATAGTTTGACTAAAGAGCTAGGTGCACTGGATTCGTTGAAACAAATTTATAAAGCACTGTGAAGTAATTTAAAAAAATAATTTGTCAATGTAAGTCTACTTTCTTTCTTGATAAATTTGATAGATCTCCTAACAAGCCAAAGACAATATGGAAGGCAGTAAATGAATTTAAAAACACCAGAGCTGATAATAATTCAAATATTACATTGAGAGATAATATGCAAGGGGAAATAGAGAACCCATTTGATGTTGCAAATACATTTAAAAATTTTTTCTCTAATGTCAAAAGTTTGATCGACAGCCATCAAAGCAGTATTTTGTACTCTTGAGTTTCAATTATTCATAAACTCAAACTAAATGGCGTGTAGAGGGGAGAGAATGTTTACTTCTCCCAACCACAGTTATCCTTCAGTGACAGTGGGCTACAAGGTACAGTTCTGTACAAAACATAGTGAATCAATGGTAAAATATTTTAACTATGGTTAGAACAAATTTGTGTTGGTGAAACTGGCAATTATTCTATCATTTAAACCATTAAGATTACCTCCATTATAATTCAATTGATGAAACAACATAATATAAGATCCAATGTAAACACTATGGTAAGTGGGATCATTGTTGTTATAACAGATCCATACTTCTAGCAGTGACTGTACTAAGAACACATGACAGTGCGTAGTGGGGGAACAAATCTGTCGGGCATGCGCTGTTCACATCTGAGAGGTTTGACCATGAGCCGGATAATACCAGCCTTTTGTCCTAAAACTTCATTTTTGCATCATTCTGGTGAGGCTGAGTTATCACAGGAGATTATATCCCTGAAATCTAAGAGCTCTTGTGGCCCAAATAGTATTTCATCATTCTGGCACTGCACATAATGCCTGACTTGTCATTTCTAGTGCAGTGCTTGTAAGAACTAGTTTGAGTTTTTAATTGTAGGCTATCTTGTATTTATTTACCAAATAATGTGACCTGTTTATAATAAATTATTGACACTATTATGCCACTACATGTTACAAAAAAATAAAGATTGATTTGATTTGCAATATTTTGTAGACTTAATCAGTGTAAGTTTGGCAAGTAATAAATAAGGAGATAGAAGGACATTAATAATTTAAGTAAAACTAATGTTTCATATAAAATATTTTATTTTTATCACTGGTCGGCAAGGTTAAAAGAGAAGTTCTATTAAGTAATAACAATTAAATCAGAGTACAGTGATGTTTTGATTCAATTGGTAGCCAGGTAAAACACAAGTGAGAAATACTAAAAATAAAACATTGAATTTGTACTATTTCATTTTGTTTGTACAAGGGGTAAAACAGTCTATTTTAAGAAGTTTATTTCAGATCCAAAACTATTACACTTTCTATGAATAACCAATGAACTACTTTACATTTATTTCCTGAATTAAAGAAAAATTTTAAAATTACAACCATAACGAATTTTAAGGTAATATTAAAATATAAATTAGTCCTGTAAAGAATTAGCATGATACCAATGGAGCCCTGCACGTTTAATTTCAACTCTACAGCTAACAATTTTATTTTATTTATTTATTTATTCATAAGACGCCGATCGTCAAGATATGGGCGAATATGGATTTCGCATGAGTGTAGATGAGCGAATGTAGTCATTGTTACAAACTAAGGCCGACTATTACTTAGAAAGTATCATTAATAGCCCAATGACAAATGAACAGCCGGTGGTTATCAGCTGATCCTTCTCAAAATGTATTGACTCTGATTGGGATCGAACTGAGAACCTTTAGCACATGAAGCTGGGATTGAACCAACTACGCTACCAACCAATGTAGCAATTGGCAGCTAAACACATCTGAAAAGCAGTCACTAGTATAACTTTCCATCATTTCGTAAAAACAATTTAATAAAATCAATTTATCTCAAAATAGCGGCATGATCTTGCTGTCATTGAAGATGTTAGATATTGTATGTCTGCAGATATCAATGTTACATATACTATAAATTTTTGCATTAACCCTTAATCAAGACCTAAAAGTAAGCAACTGTATGTATGTTCAGGTATACGCTACTTACAATCTATTCTTTTGATTTTATGCTTTTAATTGAAAATATTTAATTAAATTTTTTTTAGGTCATGTTAGGGGGATTTTAAGAAATACAATTTTTATAATGCAATCTTCTTTAAAAAAAAAAAACACTATTCAGGTCTTCACATACCAAGTGAAGACCTGAATAGTGACCATAAGTTACTAGTAGCAGATATAGTAAAAATACCAATGCCAAAGATTAATTGTAAGAAGAAACCAAGAATCAAAGTGTGGAACTGAAGAACCTTGAGACAAAGTTGGAATACCAAAACCAAATCAAACAAGAGATACCAAAATGTGCATTAGAGGAAGGTGAGATAGAATAGAATAAATTCAAACAAGCACTTGTTGTAAATGCAGAGAAACTGTGTGGAAAAACCAGCTCTAAAGTCAAGGAGAAAGAGACCCCATGGTGGAGCCAAAAGATCAAAGAAGCAATCAAGAAAAGAAATATAGCAAAAAAAGACATGGACAAAGCAAAACAATGCTCAACAAACAGAGATGAAGTACTTATAGCTACAAAGAGTGCTGTGCACCGGGAGAAAAGGCTAATGGTAAAGAGAATGGTGTTAGAAGAAAAAGAAAAATCTTGGACCGAGTTTACGCAGAAGCTTGAAGAGGACTGCATAGGTAATAAATCAATGCTCTACAAAATCATAAATAACAAACGAAAGCCGTGTGAAGCCATTAAAGGCCTTGAAAATGACGAGGGGAAGGTGGTCGTAAAGGAAATTGAAATCACTGAAGTTATGAAGAAGCACTTTGACAATTTACTAAATGGACAGCAGTCCAGTAATGATATATCAACTGAAGATACAGAAACATTAGGAAGAGAAGAACCACCAATAACTTGGCTAGAGGTGGCAAACAGTTTGAAAGCAATGAAAAATGGAAAATCAGCGGAAGCAGACGAAATAAATGCAGCCATGATAAAAGCAGCTGGATTATATGGTATACATTGGCTAGTAAGAGTCTTTAATGTTATTTGGAAAGAGAACAAAATCCCTCAAGATTGGAGAAAAGGAATTATAATCCCCTATTTAAAAAAGGGCCCAGAAAAAAGTGTGGGAACTACAGAGGTATAACCTTACTTTCACATGGTTTAAAAATGTTGGAGAAGATTATCGAAAAAAGATTGAGATGTCTAACAGAGGACCTGTTAGAAGAAGAACAGTATGCCTTTAGAAAAAACCGTTCCACTGCCGATTTAATATTTACAATTAGAAGAATAATAGAAAAACACGTAGAAAAAGGCAAAACAGTTATCATGGCATTCTTAGATATTGAAAAAGCGTATGATAGTGTCCCAAGAAATAGAATATGGGAGTGCCTAAAACAAAGAAAAGTCCCCGATAGTTTGATACGAAAAGTAAAAATGTTGTATGAGGAATGCCAAAGTTGTGTGCAAGTGGGAACAAATACCTCAACCTGGTTTAAAACGAAAAGGGGAGTTCAGCAAGGGAGTGCACTATCTCCATACCTGTTCGTCCTAGTTATGGATGAAATAATGAAACAAATTAAGGAGGATTTGGCAACTACTGAATTCAATGCTTTAGCCTTTGCAGACGACATAGTAATTTGGGCCCACTCCAAAGATGAACTACAAGATAAATTAAACTTATGGAACGACAAATTCAATGAATTCAATTTAACAGTCAGCAAAGAGAAAACTGTAGTAATGACGATAAACAATAGAGGTGACACAGTAGCATTAAAGTTAGGGAACAGCGTGCTTAGAAATGTAGAACATTTTTCGTACTTAGGTAGTACCATTACGAAAGATGGTACAGACTCACTTGAGGTCTCAAATAGAACTAGTAAAGCAGCCGCTTTTTATCATCAAATAAACAACCTACTGTGGGATGTGAATATACCCCTAAAAACTAAAACAATATTGTACAAAACATACTTCTTACCAATCCTAACTTACAGCCTAGAAACATGTACATTAAATAAAAAAGACGATAGTAGAATACAAGCAGCAGAAATTAAATTCTTGAGAACGGCAGTGCAGAGAACTAGACGTGACAAAATAAGAAACACAACTATAAGAACCCAGTTTGGATGCGAAAAAACGGTAAAAGAGAAAATAAGAAGCTTAAGGCTAGGATGGTTTGGTCATGTGAAGAGATTGGAAGAAGGAAGAGTGGCAAAAACCTGGCTCGAAAACGAAATAGTAGGGAAGAGAAAAGTCGGAAGACCACGGACGAGATGGATGGATTTGGTAAAAGAAGACCTATTCCTGAAAGGGACAAGCATTGAACAGGCGGAGAAGAGACAATTATTCTTAGACAGAGACAGATGGAAGAGGCTTGTTGGCACACCTGGTAGACTGGAGATGCTGATCAGATGATGATGATGAATTGAAAATATTTGTCTGAAGTTGACATTTTTAAGTTTGACACTCTCCCTATTTTAGCCTAGAAATTTGATAAATTTTCTTTATACAGTCAAATAAAAATGTAAAATATAAGCTCATTTTACTACATATTCCTATTTTTTATATATTCTTTAAAAAAAGAAGATTGCATTATAAAAATTGTATTTCTTAAAATCCCCCTAACATGACCTAAAAAAACATTTAACAACAGAGAAATATGGTAACAAATAGTAGGGTTAAATAATTTAAAACAGGTCACTGATATTTCCCAGCTAAGAAGCACATAAAGAAATGTGATATTTGTCTTGGTTAATGCTTAATAATTTCAACGTAAGTGCTACATATATACTTGTATTTGTTTATCAGCCACAATATCTACATTTCACTGTTAAAAAGGTCAATGTTTTAAAAATTAAAAGAAAATGTCGTCTCTGTCTCGTCACATAACTAAACCCACCACTTGGTAGTTCAAATCTCATGGGAGTGTGAGAAAAGGGAAATTTGTTCATTAATTATTGCTCTAGTTCTGCAGTCATCAGCACAAATGACTCTAGCTACTTATAGAAGTAAATGAGATCCAAAGTGCTGATACGTACCAAGTTAAGAAGTAGAAAAATGAAAATGGATCTCAGCTGGAAATGATTGGAATGATTTGTATATACATACACTTCTTACAAACAGGATTCAAACTCTGTCTCCTGTGATTTCTATATGCATTATTTCTCAAAGAAAGTCCTCAAATCCATCGATGTATATACAGGAGTAATTCATGAATTTCCCCCTCACTTCTACAGCACATTCTAATAGTGAAAATAATGAAAACCGTCATATAAACATAGGTCTGATAAAACTTTGTGAGTTATAGTTATAGCAAAGAATTTCAGCTTGTTTCTTGGGCAAAGAGTGAAATACATACTGAACTTCTGAAAAGATAAAATAAGGGGAAATTTAGAAGTGTGTGTCTATAATGTCTTATCCATTTTAACCTAGAAGAGCTACTAAAATCAGTTTCAGAACTGTACCTTTAACAGTTTTTTAGTAATTCAAGTTTAAATACAAGAAATTGGGGCACGAAACCCCGGTTTTTTAAAACCTTTGATGTACAATAACTTTATTAGACGGACAATAGTTACTTTATTGTTACAATTAGTTACTGTACATCCTACATAATAAAAAAAGTTATAGAGAATTTGTAGATTATAGAGAATTTTGTTCTGAGTAAATTAATCTACGTTAAGTTAAAAATAAAACAGAAATAAGTGCAAGAACTCTCAGCCTAACCACTGAGGATGCCACATCGTAGCATGGGCGAAACGTCTGGAACTGTACATATTGTAAATAGTCCTTTGACGCGGTTGACACCGGAAGAACTAGTTTTTAATAATGACTCAAGCCGCTTAAGCTTACGAAATAGGATTAAGTACAAGAAATGCAATTTTAGCTAGTAAAGTAAATTTCTAATTTAAAAAAAATGCATTAGATTGGGCCAACTGTATGCATTTTTTTATATTCACCAGATTTGGGACATGATAAATCAATTATTTTGTGTACTTTTAATATTTATTAATAATTAAAAATATAAATCAATTTCGGGATACCGCATAAATATTTTTATTTGAGTTCATGAAAGTCGTTCAACTCTGGAAGGGACAATATCCTTTTTAGTTAAAATATACAATCACCTTGACCGTTTGGAGAGAAGGGATACAACTGACAGCGGTTTAAATGTAATAATGTTTTCTCATGTCATATCTCCTTATGTTACCAATAATTAACAAATGTTAGATCTATCTATAGTTAGCTAATAACAAAGTTTAGTGTTAAGCACATTTTCAAACTTAAAAATAAAATGACAATGCAACATTTTGTGCAATACATTGATAATTGCTCAGTCAGTCCTACAACAATCGACGGCACAGAGTTATTGATGGATGGGGGTTTCTTGTATCCAGAGTGTTAAGTTGTATATGTCTGGGTGATATATGTCCATTAATATTAATGGATGAAAGAGGAAGTTTAAGGGAGAGATGGTGGGCCTCAAGTCAAATACAAGAGGGACTTTCTCTCACCCCTTGAATATTGTGAGTGATTATACAAGATCGTCAGACGATTTTCACCCAGCTTTACCTTCACGGAAAAAAGTAATTTTAACCATATTCAATTGATCATACTCTGTTCAATTACTTACATTATAAATGGATATGCAGGTAATATATTTCATTGTTCTCTATACAAGTTTTTATAGATATTCTCAATACTTAGCTGCTTTAGTGTTCAACGCCTTATGATGTACTTCAACATACTTTACATTTTAAATCATCCATTACTGAGATAATATTACGCACCTTAAATTTCGTTATGATGGTATCATGCAAAATAACGGTTTTATTCCGAAAAGGAATTTTAGAGGTCACTGGATCTGGGTTTATTTGAACATCCATGATAGAAAACTTAACAAATTAAATAGTACAACTAACAAAAGGAACAATATTATGTATTATTAGACACTAGTAAAGTGCACATATTAAAAGAATAACTGATAATTTGTATAGATTAAAAAATCATTCTTGTAGGACATAACTGATCTTGTATTATTTTTTATGCAACTATCCTGTCACTAATGTTTGGAATATTTTTCAATGTTAAATAACAATTATCTCCTATCAGAGTAATGGCAATACATGAGTACTGTATCTGAAACTTACTTGTGTATCTCTTAATTAATTATAAACGCTGTGTATTATAATTAATTATAATAAATACTTATGTCACTATTTTCAATTTCACTAACATATAAATAAATTTAGATCCTCAAAAAATTACACCATTTTGATCACTTTATTTTTGATTAAGTTTTAAAATACAAAAGTACAAAAACCCAAGAGGTAAGCATATATAAAAATTGAACATATAAAATACAAAACAATGATGGGAGACACATTTTAGAAAGTAAAGTTTACATGTAAACAGATCAGAGAGCAAAATACAATTCATGAGTTTTAGTGTATAAAAATGCAATAAGAATTTTACTAAGACAAGTCAACAATACGAATATTTTGGTGTTCTACTTATGAAAACACTCCATTTACAATGCTACATACATTATTTATCTAAAGCTACATGGTGTTCATATTACTTAAATTCTAACATTTATTAACCACTTAAATTCTACCACTGAAATCTATCATAATAAAAAATGAATTGCAGTTGTAAATAAAATGGCTCAAGTTCTGTATTGTGACTGCACAAAACATAGATATACAAATGCTTAATACACAAACACTAACACATCAATACAATTAACAAAACTAGGTTGTGAACAACTAAGAATAGCATTAAACAATATTAAGTACATCATTTATACATATAGGAAAAATAAAGCACTCATTGCACAATTGATTTGGTTTGGATAAAATTATATGTTAGTAATTGGGCTTTAGGTTAGGATTTAATATAATAGGAGAAATAGGACATAGGCAAACTTACCTAAAAAGATTGAGTTCAACAATTAATTGGCTTGAGATGTCAATGGCAACTGACAGTTGTATTACTGTGTATTTGTTAGGTTGACCTATATCTTTATATGGTTTCACTAATTGGTGAAATAATAATTATAAAAAGGAAAATTAATATAGTTTATACCATGAGAAACCAACTTCAGCATAAACATATCTAGGAGACTCGTGATGATTCTGCCTCTGATGATCCAGCCGGACTAAAAGATAAAAATCTAAACAACTCACAAATTGGAGTTAGATTAACCCCTTCAAAGTAAGCGCTGTTTATTTAATGCAGGTCAGTATTTTTTCTGCCACAGAAGCTCTGTACTGTAAAGACAATATCGGATGTTCAATTTCCTTTCGTGGCACGAAAGCAGACATAGATCTTGTTGATTCATCCCTCTCTCACTGTTCTGTGTTTGTGCCATTATGATTTGTTGCAGCAATATGTTCATGCACATTTGTTTTCTCATTATTTATTCTGAATACTGTTAGTATTGTTATATGAAGTCTAAGTTGTCTTATTGCGTGCTTTTGATTATTTTATTTGAATTGTGCTTTATTAATATCGAAATTTAATTGTTACCGAGGGTCTAAAAGTTAAGAGTTCGGTAAGATCTGTGTTAGTACTTCAAATGCCACTTTTTTATTTTGTAGACCTTTCTAATTATTTTTAGTTCAGCAAAATGTTATATTAAGCAATGCTATATTCAATCAGTAGTCCAGATTGTAACAAATCAGGCCATGCCGATTAGGTCAGACCATCAAATCTACTGTATCATGACAAGGGCTGAAATGATTCTTAAATTTATTTAACTGACTGGGTAACTAAGTAACATAACTTTAGAAGAGAAAATAAATATGATACAATTATATTTAAATCTAGAAAAACTTAATGAGATGACATGTTTGATGTTCTTTTTTTAAATTCATACAAGTGGTTAAATTGTTTGACAATAACAACACAAAGTATATTGTGTATTATATTATTTTCTATATATATAAAATTTTATTTCAGCAATTAACAATTAATTATACTTGTAAAAATGTAGCCTAATTAGGTTTTATTTTTGTTATTTATATATTTTATTCATGTACAAGGGTCATTCAATAAGTAACGAGAAAAATTACTAATGCTCAAAAATGGCTGAATCGATCATTATGAAATTTCAGGATATAAAGTTTGTAATCATGCGATGACATCCGATCAGCTGTTTAATCATAATTTGTAAACATAACCTCAAATGTACTCAGTTAACGATGGCGAGTCCGCTCGAGAGTTGCACCATGGAAGAACAATGTGCCGTGATCTGATTTTTAGTTGCGAAAGGTAGTAAAATCCATGATAGAATGTTAAAGGTGTACAAGGGCAATTGTTTGAATCGTTTTAACTAATGGGTAGAACAGTTTCAGAGTGGCCGTACAATAGTTTCTGTTGAGCAACGTAGTGGACGACCGATCGAAGTTGGGACTTCCTTTCTTGAATCTCGGATTGATGCGTTAATTCCGGACAATAGATGTATCATTGTTGAACTGATAAGTGAAAAATTAAACATGTGTGTTGTAACTGTCCATAACATTACTCAATAAGCTTTATTTTGCTTCATGACAATGATCGTCCAAATACGGCACAGCTGAGGAAAGAAAAACTTCAGAAACTGGAGTGAGAGATCCTTCCAAATCCCCCCCTACAGCCCCCACCTCGCTCCATCAAACTTCCATCTGTTTGGACCCCATAAAGAGGGTTTACGAGGAAAACATTTTCAATCCAGTGAAGAGGTAAAAAATCAGATGCTAAAGTGGTTTCAAGATCAACCCTAAGAATTTCATACGAAGGGCATTTAGAAATTAGCAGAAATATGGGACAAGTGTATTAAGTGTTTCTGGAGACCATGTTGAAAAGTAACCAAAGTTTTATACTGATTTAATTAACAGTTTTTTAGCAGTAATAATATGTCTCATTACTTATTGAAAGACCCTCGTATCATTATCAAACATAACATTCAATCTATTTTGTTGTTAACAAAATATAAACTCATTTAATATTTTAGACACCTAAAATATGATGCTGATTGAAAAACTTAAAACAAAATGCCATAAAATCAAAACTAACACTGAAGATATTGTCAATGAAATTTAAGGTTGTAACATAATATGTTTGTATTTAGAACACAAGTAATAATTAAACCAGACAACTATAACAGTAAGATATGAAATGATGTGATGTGCCAGGAGAAACAAAAATAAATGGTAAAAACACCAAGAATGACATAATAAATTGAGTAATATCATAAGAAGAGCGAATTAAATAATATCTTATATACCAAAATAGTAAATAGCAAAAAAGATTATATGAATATTATTTAAATCAAATCCATGATTGTGAGATTTTTTTGAAAATTAATCCTCATTAAGAGTTGTGACTTTAGTTAACTGAGATTTCTAACAACCACACTGTTTATTTTTATATTGACTGAATTAAAAATAATTGTTAAAACTGTCAATACACAAACTTGCCAAATAGGCATAAATATTTGTAAAGAAATAATCAGTTTTGAAAAGAATAAGTATAAAAATAAGCTAAGCTTTCATTTTAAAATGAAAACTCTCCTAAAAATTATATCCAAAAAAGCAGTTAGGTAACAATATTAATCAACTTAGAAAAAAAGAGATTAAACATAAGCTGATGGTTCATCTTTTTTAGATAGATACTCACGAAATAATATGGCAAATGAAAAATTCGGTTATAAGATCATTGCTATTTATTCTATTATTTGACTAATATTTAATTACTATTACTAATATGTGAAAACAAGCCAAAATACAATAAAGAATGTTGGACTATTTTTTAGGCTAAGCAGCATGCTTCACTATCTTAAAATTTTTATTTTTAGTGCCTTTGTTATAATGATTATGTAGTAAAAGTTTTCTTAGAAAGATTGTGTTTGTCCTTTAGATCTATTTCCTTAGGAAGCAAAAATGCAAATTATAAAATAATAAAAAGTTGATTTAACGCTGTTTTGAGAAGTCATAATTTAAAAATTGTCTGCGATGGGGCTCCCAGTCCCACAAATAGGTAATTGTTCAGAACCTTCAATTTTAAAAATCGGGCATTGTATGAAAGCACACAGTGCCAAAGTTATGTCATGTTATATAAAAGGCCATAAAAAATGGAAGTACTGACAACAAAAAATTAAGAAGTTTGTTTTTCAAAACCAATTTTGAAAAGAGATTTCATAATGGTTATAATACACACTATTGAAGGGCCTCTTGTAGATAATTTAACTCTTTTTTTCAGTTTCTGATAAATTTGATTACAATATCTACAAAAATAATCTAATCAAAATAAATGAAAATAAATAACGTCTTTTACACGGAAGAAAGGACTAAAGACTACAAGTGTACTCTTTAACACTTGACCTGGAACCTAAGGCTTGACGTGAATGTTGTATGTTGAAGCAGCAGGGGAGAAAAAACACATAGTATCTCACCGAGAATCAAACTCAGCACCTTAGTTCCTTAGCTACAGCACTATTAGGAATTAGGAATTGCTCTAGCTCAGAAACAGATGATATTAGAACTATGATATCAATCATTAATATTAGAAACTTTGATATGCATAAATTTGTTGTAGCAATAAAAATGCTAACAGATTATAAAACAGCAAATCCTTTTAACATCAACTATGACAATATGTCAGCTCTTCAAAATAATGATTTTACTCAATACATTAGTCACAAAACTAAGTAGTAAAAATATTCTCTTCATAAAAACAGTATATATCTAGTACATATAATAAAAACTTTATAAATCTATAAGGAACAAAAATGTAGAAACTGAGGCTTAGATAACATAGATCAGAAAGTCAGAATAAAGCTCATTAAATCTTAATTAACTAAACAAATTATTATTAACCCTCCAAGCGATCATAATAGCAATTACAACAGATTGCATATATTTGTTATAATTTTAGTATCTTTACTAAATAAATCAGTAAAACAATAAAAGTTTAGATACAGTTTAAACAGAAACCATAGGTAAAAATTAAATAAAATATGTACATGACTGATGCTAAAAACAACAGCTGAAATATCTGGTAGTCCACTTGTAGAGTTGTTTGATTGGTGTATTGAAATACAGGGTGTTTCCAAAATCATTTTACAAACTTCAGAATATTTTCCTTTAAGTCAAAAGATATGTAAAACATATCTGTCTCCTTTCGTTTAGTGTGCTTACAAACCAATCATACGTATATGATAGAAACAAAATTTATTCTTTGGTCAACATTATCAAATCCAACTAAATTTAAGGTAAACATTAATCCTGATATATTATTTTTTGATATAAATGTGAAACTATTTATTTCTTTATCAAAATGGTGGTAATTGAAAATGTTCAAACTTAAATATCTTAAAGACTAAACATTTTACAATAAATTTCAAAATAAGTGAATTTTATTACAAGACTAAATATGCTCAATATTGAAATCAATTTAGAAATAACTGAACCGTAATGTTTTTTGTCCACCCTTGCATCGTCTTTTTTTCTGGTCGTAATATTTTAGCTAGACAACATTTAAACCTACAGTTACATTTATTCTTATAAATACTTGATCAAAATATTTAACAACTGATTTATCCAACCAATCATATAATGTTTTATGAGCATTTACTCCAAAATATATAGAAATATGCAGTGTTTCCAAATTAAGTTACTAACTTTGGGATATTATTTTTCTTGGGTAAAAAAAATATATATATTGTTACATATAAAACTGAATACCACTTTCCATTAATGACTATCTGTATGCAATTTTTACAAAACAAAAAAATTTTATCTTTTGAACGCTTAATCAAATCCAACCAAACTAAAAAAAAAAATCATTTTCTGGTAGTTTCTCCTTTTGACATGTATGCGAGGCCATAAGCTATTTCTTTATCAATATAGCAGTTATTCAAGTTTTTCAATATTAAATATCTAAATATTTTACAATAAATATAACTGGAAGACTTCATAATTAATATATTCTATTACAAAACTAAATCTGCTACAATGTTTGGAATCTGATTACAAATAACTGAACTGAAATATTTTTTGAACACACACCGATCATACTTTTATTTATCGTAGTATTTCAGCTAATCAATATTGGAAAATATAAATTGCCCAGAAACAGAATGCTTTCAATCTTTCTACAATGGTGTATAAAAAAACAAAAACTTTCTGCATGTACTATATTACAGTACCAATAGTGTAAATTGACAATTACGAAAAAAATTAGTTATGATGTATATTTTCTGAATGAAGCCTAAAGATGTTACCCTAAGCAATAAGATAGAAACACACTACTATAAATTAAAATATTTTAAAACTTTTTTTATTATGTTATTTTATTTTTGTATCTAACATTAAAACTCAATACAGTACAAAAATAAGCAAGTTGAAATAAAGTAATTGATTTGAAAGTTTAAATTGTTTTACTTTTAATTTTTAGAGAGTCAACAAATTGGGCCGAAATGAACTAATATCTTTAGTTTCCTAAAATTGTAGTCAAATTCAAAAGATCGTAATCATTACGAATAACTTAAACAAAGAAATTTTCTCTTGTAATAACAAATAGTAAAATAATAATTGTTTAAAAAGATCTTTCTAAAAAGAGAGGAATGGAGGCAGGAATAGCCTGAAACAACGACATTAGGTTTTTGACATAAGTTTACTTCTCGCAACTGATGTGATGCTAATCTAATTTGTAAAATCCACTAATGTCTCGCATTAGGTAGCAACTATCAACAGCTGAGTAAACCAACTGAATTGTCCACATTCACATACAACCACTGCCTGGTTAATGAATAATAAATAAATAAATAAATAAATGTCAGATGTCGATATGAGTTGTCACTCGTCAAAAATCTTATAGTCAAACTGGTCAAACGGTTTAAGGGACTGCGTCAGGCATCTACATCCACTCACATCAGTCAGGACACATCAAGTTACGTCGCAATACTTGCATCCCCACTCACAACAAGCAGGTCAAAATCTAATGTCGCACATTAGTTTTTTTCAACTGATATGGAACGGCAACTGATGCGGACACATCAGATTTGAAGAAACAATTAATATGGTACATCCCTAAGTGCAGGTGCCTTCCCTTACTTGACAAGTCCAGGTCGTCGTGCGACAAAAATTGAAAACAATATTTGAGACTATCTCATTGCCAGCAAGCGATTCTATATAATAGAATTATATTTTATTTGGAATTTGAATTTATTCACTTGAGTACAGTATTAGTCTTGTTTTTTGTCGAAAAATGAATTGTTTTGTTTGATAAATATCATTCGTTCACAGTATTAGGATTAAATTATTAGATAATATAAATATAATGTTACTACCAATGCCAAAGAAAAGAATATAAAATTTTATATTAAAATATTTCATTTCACCATTTGTTCCAAGAATGAGCTGCGTCTTCTAGTCATGTAAATGATTACCCAGAATCGTATAATCCTACTGTTTTCATAAAAAATTACATACAGGTAATCCTCGTTATACTCCGATATTTTAATATACGTACAAGCAAAATATTAAATTAAGGGATCCAAACTTTGTTTATATCATGTTTTGAGAGTGGAAGACCTGCCAGAAATCTATTAGGAACTAATTGATCAAATTGAAAACAACTGTAAAGTTGACAGGTTTTGTAAAAATTTAAAGTTTACAACGTGTACTATAAACAATCGATTTATAAAAAATAAATCACCTATGTCGTGTACAAGACTGTTTTGAACCATTATAAATATTACATGCAACATTTGATGGCAATCATCAATGTAAGTAACCATCTACAGAATTACTAGGTATAGTTATCAACGCATGTGTTGAATGACCAGTGCTTGGATTTGACCTCATCAAGCAACGCAACACTTTATTTCGTTAAATCTAAATCATCTGTCATTCGAGCATCGCAACATAGTTAGGTTATAATTTCACTACAATACTTTTAATAATTTTTATTGAAAAAAGAGATTGTGGTTAATTACGAAGGAAAAAAGTTTTTTAATATTTCTTCTGCAGCCGTCTCTTTGTTCAGCGAATGCAAGCAAAACAGTTATTTCTTTGGGAGTAAATGTTACCAGTATTTAAAAGGTCTTTACAATGTACTCTGCACTATACTCTTTGTGCACTGATATTATTTAAACTTTAACACTTTTTAATAGAAAAACCAACAAAAAGGCTGTTAAAATAATTGCATTTATTTTCAGGTTCAGTAAAAAAAGGTGAAATGACTGTGTAAATATTTTGCATCTGTTATATTCACTTGTTGCAGCAAAATGATTTAAAAAGTGAATGCATCAAAAGAGAACAGATTCTTTTAAAATTTTGATATGTAGTTTAATTTCAAATGGCACTCCTGAAATAAGTAAATAGCCATTGTTAGAACATCAAAGTTATGTTTTCCCAGATCACTAACATCATAATCACCTAATAACAAATGGATAGAATTTGTTTGAAACAAACTATCTAAAAATACATTTTAGCTCTTAGAAAGAGAAAACTATGTTTTACATCTCGCATAGATAACTATAAACTATTAAAAGAATTCTAATATTAACAAGTTCAACACCAAAATGTCTATGAAGGATAACATAGAAAATCATAAGAAATTAAACTACATATGTATGAATGGTGTTGTTTAAAAATTATGTGGAACAGAGAAACAAAATTAGTTCAAGTATACAGCAAATGTCTGGATACAACGCAAACAAAGATGTACTGGGACTATGCAAAGCGTGTGGATTGTTGGAAAGTATTTTTTTTTTTAATTATTAATATGATTACACTTATAGAACTTTTCTGAAAAGTACAGGAAACCTATTAACAACGATAGAATTGAAAGGTTTTCATGAAGATCCGATACTAGGAAAGAATGACAATGTTTGTTTACTTGACTAGTAATGTTGCTGGATGGTTTCAGTTTGATTAAATTTTTAAGCATTAATTCATTGTATTTTAAAATAGAAATCAATTCCATTTTTACACGAAAGTTTTTCAGAAAATCGTTTACAAGTCATTGTATGTGTTAATTTGTTCTGTTAACATAATTTCAAAACATAAATTAAAAATACAAAGCTCCTGATTAAGCATATAAAACAGCTGAAATATGTTAACAACGACATACTGGTTAGCAGTACGTCAACAATAGTAAAAAACTGGTTACCATCCCATATTGTGGCAGTAACATAAACGAAAATCTAAATTGTTACTTGTATTAGTTTCACATTACGAGCTACTTTTTAATTAAGACCAACGATAATTTAATATCCTTTTATTTTAATTTTAATTTTTATATTAAAGTATGCCTATAACAAACTACGTCTTATTTTTTTATAATAAAATTGAATTATAAAGGTACTTTATAATTATTATCGTTGAATTTTGTTTGATTGTTACAAAAAAATTAATCTTTTGTAATTTTTAAAAATATAAGATAGTTGTTTATTCGTCAGACCTAATTAACAGTAGGTCTTAATGTGGCCATTCTAACACTTTACAATCAGTATAAACGCGATTCATAAGTGCTTAGCAAAAACATACTACCGTATACAGTACTTACCTAATTTGAGTTTATTTGTCCAAGAAGACAACAATAAAACCACAAATTCATGACGACATATGCAAATGTCAACGTTGGAATGCATTTATACCCAAATCAGTGCTCAAACACGATATAACGATCCAATTGTAATTGGAAAGCAGGAGTGCATAGATGGGTAGTTCATGAACGATCAAGTCAAATGAACTAACTAGTCAACGAGTTAACAAGTTTGTTCATTATGATTTGAGAACTAGTTCAGTCCAAATTGAACATGAGAGCTGGGAAGGAACACTGACAAAATCATTAAATGTAATTATTTATTTTTATCAATATTAGTAATAAAAACTGAAATTTGAAGATGGTTAGTTGAACAAATTTACAAGTATAAATAATAAAAACGTGTCTATGAAACAAAGATCATAACAAAACTATAAATCACTCTAATTGTCGTTTGTACAAGTGGTTGTTCGTTGCGTCAGTTCATTCACCTAGTTTATTACAGTGAACGATTTGGTCGTGAACTAGTCTTGTAAGTTACCCATCTCTAGAGTGACAGTGTGGTTATAGTTTATGCGAACTTTTGCAAGTGTTGAAGGTGACCAGTGCTTGACTTTCGCCTCACTGCAGTTAGCTGTCATTTATTTCGTGAAATCTCAAAAGTCATCTGTCATTCTGAATCAGTCAGTACATAGTTTGTTATTAAGTTGCACTACAAATACGGTTCTAATTAATTGTTTATTACACAAAAGCAGATATTGTTCTGCATAAATTAATGTTGTAATTTTGGGGCATTGAAAATAGTTTCTCAATTAGATGATTTCTTTCTGCAGCCGTCTCTTTTGTTCTGCGACAATGTCATTCTGACGCACGTTATTCTGCTTTGGGGATAAATTGCGTACAGTTTATCCCACAAAGAGGTTTTACGTGTGACTTTCTACTAAAGGCTCTTTTCTGCACTGATAATTTTTAAACTTTACACACTTTTTAATAAAAATAACAAAAATGCTGTTTAAAAAATTGCATTTATATCAATGTTACAGAAACAAAATGTTGGGAGAAAAAAAGTTGGATTTGTGAAATAATTTTGAGCATCTGTCCTATAGTAGGCCTATTGTTGAACGGCAGAAATGTTTATAAAAGAGACAACGGTCAAAAATAGAGCATTACTTAGTGATTCTTTTTGAGTGAAGTTTTATAGTACTTTTATTCAGAAAATGGCATTTGCAATTGAGTAAGAGTTGTGCATGTGCCATTGCTTGTGGTTGTAGAAACAGTCAGACAGTTTCAGGTTGCTTTTCCAGGTGTTCCACTAACATCTAATCAATCAATAACTAAATGGAAGAACTTGTTGTTGGAAACAGGAAGCATTGCGAAAAAATACTTTCAAGCTCCAGATGAGGAAAGAGAAGAACTGGTATGTGCTTCATTACTCTGCTCGCCAGGTAAACGGGAATCACTATAAACACAGAACGTAGAATAGGAATTCTCAAATATTCAATGCAGAGAATTACCACAACACCAATAATTCTCATACTGAAGGGAAACTAGTAAAATCATAAGAAATTAACTATGCGCAGCTGTCATGTCAGTGCTAATGGCGTGTTGTCTTACGATATGGTACTATGACTGGAACGAGGTATGAACAAAATTTAGGTCTTCAAGTACTTCTGCTATTTTCAGTTCTGGATATGGGCTAAGCAATTATCCATTAAGATGGTACTGCGCCTCACTATGCAAATTCAGTCAAGCGTGTTGGATTGGTTTTGGAAAGTATTTTTTTTTTTTAATTTTCCATTCCAATATACTGATTTAACTGTATGTGACTTTTTCTTGAAAAGTTACAAGTTTACACCCACAGTTCCAACAACGATGAGAATTTGAAAAGTATTATCAAGGAAGAACTTCTTCAGATACCTCTTAAGTTTTGTAAAGAATGTACAAGTGATTTGTTTATCATTGTTATCTGTTTGTTGCTGTGGATAGTTTCAGTTTGAATAAACTTGTCTTAAGATTAAATTTCCATTGGTATTTTAAAAATATTAGTTATATTATTAATTTCCTTTTTTTTTCAACGGAAAGTTTTTGCAAGAACCAATTCCTTTTACTTCAATCATTGAATTGTTTTTACTTTTGTTCTGTTAACATAAAGTTTTCTAAAGACATTTTTATTTAAATTATTACAAAGCAATGACCAGTAGATTAAGCAAAAAACAGCTGATTTACAGTAATGTATAACAACTGACATATTGGTTAGTAGTTAGCTGTTAACTAATATGTAATAATAACTGTTACACAATTTATATTTTGAATACAGTATACATAAACGAAAATGCTAAATTGTTCTGATTGTATACTAAAAAAAGTCTTTTTTGGTATTTTTTACAAAAAATCAAGATAGAAAGTTGAATTTTATTACTCAAGCCAAATGTAACAGTAGGTTTAAATGTAGCCTTCTTAAAATATTACAATCAGAAAACAAGACAATACAAATGTAGACAAAAACCATTACAGTTCAGTTATTTCTAATTTGATTTCACACTTCGAAGCAGATTTAGTCTTGTAATAAAATTCACTTATTTTGAAATTTATTGTAAAATGTTTGGTCTTTTAGATATTTAAGTTTGAACATTTTCAATGACCACCATTTTGAAAAAAAAATAAATAGCTTCACATTTATGCCAAAAAAATAACCAAACAAATCAGGAGTGATGTCTACCTTAAATTTAGTTGGATTTGATAATGTTGACCAAAAGATAAAATTTTTTATGTCATATACACGTATGATTGGTTTGTAAGCACACTAAACAAAAGCAGACAGACACCCGGTTGTTTATGTTTTACATATCTTTTGACTTAAAGGAAAATATTCTGAAGTTTGTAAAATGATTTTGGAAACACCCTGTATTTCAATACAACAATCAAACAACTCTACAAGTGGACTACCAGATATTTAAGCTGTTGTTTTTAGCATCAGTCATGTACATATGTTATTTCATTTTTACCTATGGTTTCTTTTTAAAGTGTATCTAAACTTTTATTGTTTTACTATTTCTTTGTCTTAGATACATGACATTTACTTGCTTAGCAGTTATCAGTAAACTTGTAACTTGTTAAACTTGATAGTTTTGATGAACATATCGATAAAGGGAAAATCATGAAGCAGAAAAAATTCTGATTAGGTTAATTATTTCTTTGCTGTAAAAAAGGCATTCACAATAACAGTAAATTTAAAGGGAACACTTGAAATACTATTTTTATCTATAAAATATTTTATTTTGAAATAAAGACTAGTACTGTATTAATTATTTTTGTAGTAAGATAAATGAAGAAAATTTTCTTTGAATTATATTATAATTTTAATTAGTAATTACTGTTGTGTAAATAGGTCCAAAAGAACATATTTTAAAATATCTTGTTTGCACTTATAAAACAATATCTATTATAGTGATACAATAAAAAGACGTTAGTTATGTCATTTTGTACACTTCTGAATAAATAAAAAGGACTAAGATAGGTTAGTAAGTTTATGATAATAGTACGGAATAAAAAAAAGGTTTGGTATAAGTATATGTACAAGATGCTAAATGGCTTAGCACTGAGAAATAAATATTCAGCACTTGGAAGGTTGAGAAAGAGGAACATGGTTTTAAAAGCTCAACCTTTACTATTTGGTTATTTAGCCAAACAGAAGTTCAAAACACAAAACATTAGCCTGTGTTGTCACCTGTGCACACTACTGAGTATTTGTTAAAAATAAATTAAAAATGGTACTAAAAGTTACTTACCTCACATTGCTTTCATATACCTTTAAATACACTTAAAACAACATTTTTATAGTGTTTCATTTCAAGCACTTAAATAGTTTTCAAATTTAAGTTTTCAAAGATAAAATTATTTATTACTTTGTCTGAACAGTTCAATGAGCAATAGAACAAGTTAAAGATAATGAAGTAAAAATACAAATATAACTGTCATGATTTGTGTATTTCAATTCATCTTTTTCAACTAATAACTTAGAGCTTAATCTGAAGAAGTTAAGTTTAGTATAACATGCAACCTTGTCCTCTCAATCATCATTAAAAAATATGTATAAATGAACAAAAAGTAAAGGATATCGATAACATCGATCATTAACAAATCAGTTGGATCTGGTGGTATCTCAATTTTAGGAAAACTTTAAATTTGAGATCGTAACTAACAGTCATTTTAAAGTTTTATTAACGCAGAATTATTGAATATTTTGGTTTTAAAATAACTTTAAACAAGAAATGAATTATGACATAAAAAAATAAATAACACAAAATATTTGAACTTAATCTATAAAACATTAACAAAACCCTAAAAGGATGTTTCAAAAACTTAATGAATCATAAAAATATAAAATTCCAGTGCTTATAAAAAAAACAATATACAAAGTAAAAACAAGATCTAATTGTAATAAAATAACTATATACAACAAATATATACAGTGTAGCCTACAATTATTATTATATATTTATAAGCGTCATCAAGTTTTCATTCATCTGTCTGTGTCCTGTGGGTAAGGGCAAGAGTCGTGGTAACTAGACAGTCAAGAGACTACGTACCTAGTAAGGTAACAAAGGTCAAGTGTTGAGCATGCTTTCATAAAATGCTAATGTGCTCATTCTAAACTTTTTATCATCCTCCTAGATTCATAATGAACCCCAACATGTATCAGGTAAGATTCTAAAAATGAAAGTCTATCGGCAACAATGTCTGTTCACTCCCCAGACTGGTCAGGTAGTGAACGCTCGAACAGAGCTAGAGCGCGGTGGATGAACTCATACTGCTCAGCAGTCTGCACCATGCCTCCACTGCAAACAAAATTACCTTCAAACACTTTTAATTATTAGGTCTAACTGAGTTGCCTACATATTAAATCCAAGCATTTAATCAAATTTTTGGTTGTTTTTATTATTAATTTCTTCGAAGCAATAAGCTGGAGCAACTTTTAAGTCTTGTCTTCAACATTTAAATAGTTGAAATGGGCAGGTAGATTCAGTCGTTAACACACTGCAGGCGAGAGTCAGTTAACAGAAGACACATACACACTGCATCGTATGTTTTTGATTAATAAAAAGTAATTCATTTTATTGCAGTCGCTCAGTTACGTTATTTGTATAGTAGTTATATTCAAATCTGGTAGATAGGGCTCACAAGTGAATTCGTCGGTTTTGTTTCTTTCAGTAGACGAGAAATAGTTGTTCTTATCGCTTGCTATGGAGAATAATTTATGTTCTGATAAAAATTTATTTTAATTAAATAAGTATTTGTATCCAAGAATATACATTATAAACCAGTATATAACAATACATATCTTTTTTAAAGTAATAAGGAAATGCAGTAAGCTATAACAGAACGTTAACTAACCCACTTCCCACTGACCCAAACTCCCACATATGAATGAACTATGAGCTAAAAAAATAAACAGTACAAAATATTTGAACTTAGTCTATAAAACATTAACAAAACTCAAAAAGGATGTTTCAAAGACTTAGTGAATCATAAAAATATAAACTTCCAGTGCTTATAAAGAAAACAATATACAAAGTAAAAACAAGATCTAATTGTGATAAAATAACTATATACAACAAATATATACAGTGGAGTACAGGGGTTGTGACCCGCCCTCCTACTCATACAAGTACAGTGGTATTGACCTTCCCGCCCACCCATACATGTACAGTGTTATTGCATGAATTGTCCACTTTAAAGGGTCGAACAGCTAGGCGGGGTTGCTAAATTGAATGCAGTTACGCGTCTCGTTCAGTTCACCTAGTTAAAAAGAGAGGAAGGCAGTTCAATGCAGCAACATCACATCCTAAAATTACGGTCTTGTAGTGTGTGTTGCCTACAAACTCCTTAAACAGCGTTTACGCTTTTCCCATGTACTGTAAGCTATCTGGGTAGAGTTAGTTATTTGTGGATACACCTATTGACTATCAACAAACAGACTGTCCTAGGGAATACATGTTGCTGTATAAACATGCCTGTCCTGCTATCTTATGATGATTGGTTACAAATAAGCGCTTGGACGACTGTTTGTCATACTGTTAGCTGATCTAGTAGTCTCTTCAATGTGTGCTGGAGAGAAACAGAGAGAGGGAGACCGCTAGCACTTCCTGTAAAAACCAATCATAAACTGATTTGACCAAACAGGAAAACTGGCTTCAAGGCACCCACTTAAGAAGACAGTCTTCTTGTTTCTATATAGTCAATGATACAACACAAGACAGCAAACATCTTTCAGCAAACAGAATAGCTATCTTTGAAAAATCACCATCGTAAGTTGGAATGAAGATGTATAATGCGTTTCCTGAAGATATAAAGGACTAATATCTAGAGAACAGAAGAAGACTTTGAGGAACTAGCAACAGGAATGAGTCTTCTACAGCCTAGGAGAGTTATAAAACTTAAGGGGAATGAATAAAATATAATAAAAATATTTGTATATTTATAGTATTGACTATGTTCAGTACTTATAACTTATATTTTAAGGTTTTATAATAGCATTTAATGTGTTAACACTTTAGCATTAAGAAATAGTTTTTAAGCCAAGAGCGCATTTTAAGTTGTATTATTTTTTAATTTGAAATATCTCAACAGAGAGAGAGAGAGGGGGATAACGCTTTCTAAAAGCGACATAAATCAGGCGATATGACGTAGTCAGTCGTCTTGAAATCTGATTGGTTGGAATGCACTGTTCTAAAAACGTTTTGCACCACGCGGGGTTTTCGCCACCTCACTCTGTCTAGAAAAGTCTGTCTTGTAACGTCCCTGGCTCACAACGCACTTCTCTCATATACACTTTTGGAGGCCCTCTGCCTCGTGCTTTTCTATATTGTTTTCTCTAAATCTCTGTTAACCACTCTTAAACGTCTTTTAATATTTTTGTGTGTGATATTTTGTAAATTTAATTTCTTGTACTAATCTCTGCAATATTTTTTTTTAAATTTATTTTCCAGGCTCCGGCAGATTTATATGTAAGACTTACAACAAATAACGTGATTCAGTATAAAGAACACTATATCAAATAAAATGAAAGTAGACATGTCCATTTAGAGGCCTTTCCACTTACAGGAACAATAGACCTTCTTACACCTTCACAAACGTTTTGCCCTCTCTAAAAACCTATTGTAAATATTGGACCAACGTGATGACTGTTTATCTCATTTCATTGGTAAACTTTGCAAAAATTTATGGTAAGAAGGCTCGGAATTTGTGTCCACATTTTGTAAAACAAATTATTACCACAATCTCTTTTATAAATTTTTATTGGCCTTTATTTAATATATAAAAATCCCATGCACTAGAATGAAACTTAATATAATAATTTAAATTTTCTCATGTAACTCTTCATTTAGGTCTCAATAGACAACTTTAATTTTATTGCAAGTATTAGGCTCTGAAATTAAAAAAATCTATTGTCAAATGTGTTGTATTTTAAATAACATTAAATATTTCTGGAAAAATTTGCTATTAAAAATGAATAAATCAATAAAAGAAAACAAGAAAAAGCTTACCACATACGCATTAGCTGCCTAGTCATGCCCTACATTTCTACATTTTTTACTAACAATTTGATTGAAAATCAAACAAATGCAATGAGAAGTTTCGTGCTAATTTTCATCTGCAACGTTACTACAAAGGTCCTACAGTACATTGACGCTCACATGCAATTAATCTACCAATGAGAAAATACTCACAGAGCCTTCACTGAGACTGATCAAACAAACTTATGTACATTAAAATGATATTCCATCAAAGAATTATATTAGTCCGAATGTTTAGCTTATGACCCACAAACTATCATCACATGTGCAATCCAACAAAACAATTATCACATTAGTCCAGTTACTCTTCCACACACCTCAAACAAACTATCATCACATGTGCAATCCAACAAAACAATTATCACATTAGGCCAGTTACTCTTCCACACACCTCAAACAAACTATCATCACATGTGCAATCCAACAAAACAATTATCACATTAGGCCAGTTACTCTTCCACACACCTTAACATTGTTAAAATTTAATGAAGTGAGTGCAGTGCCATCAACTTCCTACATTACTAGCCTTATTTTCCCTTCTTTTAACTTAATTATAAAAGCATGCTTAATGTTAAATGTATTAATCTCTGTAATTCTTTTTTATTTATTTATTTCCAACAGACATCGCCAATTTTTATATGTTAATGACTTACAACAAATAACAGTATTACAACAATATAAACTAGACACTAATATCAAATCAAATAATCATAGAGGTAGACTATGTGGCCATTTAGAGGCACCACCTAAAGTACAGGGGCACTTAGTAGGAACAAAGACATTTTACGCTTAAAAAATATTTTGCCCTCTCTAAAGAAACCTAGTTGTACAAACTTTGTTGCCTAGTCTCTGGAGACGTGCCATGATGCTGTTATCTGCAAATTTCATCTGGTAATACTGCCTTGCAAAAATTTCAACTGAACGAGTAGAAGAAGGAACCTTCAAGGCAATTAAATTTAGGATGTCAGGGCAATTTTTAAAACAATTGTGATGTATTAGGCTTAACATCTTACATATCTTTTATTATTTTTAATTGACCTTCTAACTTATATATCTATAAAAGACAAAGCACTAGATGACTGACTTACTGATCACTAATTCTACAACTTCCCATGTAAACTGTTTCTTTAGGTCTTAAATAGGACAACTTTAGTATTTTTATCTTGATAAAATACTCCTAAGACTCTCGTAATTAAAAAAAAATCTATTATAGTCTAAATGTGTTGTATTTTAAGCATAACATTAAATGATTATTCTGGAGATACTAATCTTGCTATTAAAGTGTAAAAAAACATTATAAAAGAAAAAAACAAGAAAACCCAGCCTCCACCATACCCATAGCTGGCCTAGTTCTCTCTCCCTTTCATTTTCCTCCTTTTTATACTAACATTTTATTGAAAATACAAATACATTTCTACGAAGCTTCATTGCTAATATTTCATTATGAACAGTTACAAAAAGGAAACCTACAAGTAAATACATATGAGTCTCACATAATTAATCTTACAAATGAAGAAAAATTACATTTTAATACTTATTTCAACATTGGAGAATATTATCAGAACATATAGGCCTTGATTGTACATTTAAAATAGATATTCCATCTAATAGGAATATTTGTGTCTGTAATTTGTTTAGTTAGTGAGGCCCACAACCACAGCTGGTTTAAACTGTATTACATTTACATGGGACTACACTAGCGCTCCACGATGGACCACAAACTGCTGATATTTTGAGACTCAAAATTTAACATTGGATGGTAAATCTATTTGTGTATAAATTCAATTGTATAGGACATTGCACTATTGACCACCACTTCAATTAATTGTATAACACAACTAGAAAAATTGCAATGTTAGTTGAGGTTACAGCCGACTAGAGCATAAAACAATCCCCTCAAATCCATCACTGGGGCAGATTTCCCTGACTTCCAGAATTTTGTTAATTTCCCTGACTCTCCCTGACCAAATTTGTTTTCCCTGACTTTCCAGAATGTGGACACCCTGAATAAATAAGTTTAATATTTTGATTTTACATTATACAGTTAATCAACTAATATTTGTAGTCAAAAGTCACATGCCCAGGCCTAAGTGTATCAAGTGCAGTGAGTGTCTGGGTTGGTACACAAAGCTTGCAGGTGTGTACTTAGTACATTATATTTTCATATACATATATGAAATATTAATTAGTTAACTCTACAGGGGGCAAATAATACCAATGTTATCGTTTTAAAGTGCTTTAATTAAATTTTATAGCTTTTAATAAATAAATAAATTAAATAGCTTTTAATTTTAGCTATTTTGTCACAAGAATTAACTGTAAAACCTTTTATATTATATATCATTCAACTCAGAATATTCTCAAGAGTAACATATTATATTTTGATGATAATACGCCAAACGGAATTTTGCAAAAAAAAGGAATAAAAGTAAGTACAAAACTTATACTCAAAAATGTTCCCGCCCTGAGCATTTACAACAAAATAACATTCTTTTCCCCTAATATTTATGGAAGGTCATTTTTGTTTGGGAAAGATACATCCCTGAAATGGTAATCTTCTTGGCAACAAAGCAAACAGTTTGTATTATTTCTAAATGGTCAATATCAATGTCATTTGAATTTTATTTGAATCAATGTTTTTTTTTTTTTATTTTCTGTACTGGCAAATGATACCAAATTGGTATCAAACTGTTTTCGACCTGTTACTATTTAACTTTTTTGTTTATACACTTGATTCTTATATGTTACGATTCGTTATGAAATTGTCAAAAAAAGAATACTTATTTTGGGCGCCTATCTTGGGCTAGTTTATTTCAGCTGTTAAAGAGACGAATGTTCCGTTGCGTACCAGGCTGTCTGGCAATCCTGGTTATTTCACTTGGCCGCTATGGTTTGCAACGTTGAAACTGCTTGTAATATATTATTCTTTTTATGATTTATGTTTGATTTTGTGTTATTGTTGATGTACAATTATACTTTTACTCATAAATTTAGGCTTGTCTCTATAGATTTTCTTAGCTGCCATGTCTAGGGTTAACCCTGGAATGGTAAGCTTACAAAAAACACACACTATCGGTAAGCATTCGTAAATTTTACAATGTATTTTGTAAATTTTTATTTTCTTGTAAGAGAGTGAAAAAAAACTCCAACATATGAACTTTATTGTAATGAAATAAAGTATTTAAATTCTCGTTTTGAATAATTTAAATTTATTACATTTATAAATAATGATAAATAAAAGTTGGATAGATATAAAACACCACAACAAATATTGTTTTTAAAAGCAAAAATGTTGTATATTTTATCTATAGTTTCTATAAAATTCGCAAGCTTTAAGATAATATAACTTTAACATATTTGTTATAAGTCCAATTTTATCATATTTGCAAAGACGTAAAAAAAGCACTTGTCAACGCATTTAAAAAAAAGAGGCATATAAGTTACGTTAATAGTAAGCATTAACTACGATAACCCTTTATATTAGGTAAACTATGCGTAGTAGACGGGAAGTCAATAGGAGACTAACCTTGAGCAAAGTGGAGGAAGGATTACCTAACTGGACAAGCCCGTCAACCAAAAAGTGACGTATTTAAGGCAATTAATTTGGGACACGTAAAATTTACGATTGCTTACCGTTCCAGGGTTAAAAAATGTATGATCAATAAATTCATATTTTAATTCTCTTTCTAGTATTACTATGGGAACTTATTGTAACACAAGCTACAATTATTACTCTATCGCTCCTAAAACTTAACAAAAACCATGATTCTATGAGTGTGCACTGATTCAAATTGCATCAATGTATTGAAATAAACAAAATTTGCCGCATCACTCACCCCTACAACTGAACAAAGAAAATACCGTTTCATAATAAATCAGAATAAACAAGTGAATTTACAATTTGCTCCTAAATATTCCTAATTTACAGCATTGTCAGCATCAAATTGATACATAATGAGTAAATATGACACTAAAGATGTCAACACTGATAATTACCTCAATTTTGGAGGTTTTAAAGTTGAGCTTACACAAAATATGGACTATTACTCTATGATGGGCTGAAGCCTGGTTGGACTAGACGAAAGAGGTTTTAATAAAATTTACATTCATTTTTTTCTGAGAGTAATAATTTCCTAAGAATAGCTTTTTCTAATAGACATTTATCTATTATGGTTTGGAAAAATAATAAACCCACCTCCAAGAAAATAGAGGACTTCTATCCAGCCAATCTCTAGGTGTTTGTTCCTCTTCTCTCTCCAGCCAATGAGGGCTGTCTTCTGAACTACGAGTCCATTGCTTGCTACTATCAGAGGCAGAGCTACGGGGCCAACGACGGCCTGCACTCTCACTGGAACTCTGAGTAACGGGGCTTTCGAGGGAACTCTGTGTGCGTGGACTGCGCGGGTGAGGGCTTGCACTGTCTAAGCCACCCCAGCTCAGACTGTCGACTGAAAGTTTAGATGTACTCTTATCGAAGCTATGCGTGAGATTGGGACTTGCCTCAGAAGTCCAGTTGGGGCTTGAAGTACACGTTATTCCCCTGTACATTTTCTTTTCAAAACTATCTGGCAGATGATCACTAGTTACAGAAGAGAGCTTTTTTCTTTCATCAGATGATATGGACTCATCTGTTGATGTTGTTGTTGTGTCTTGTGTTGAAATTGTTAACTTATCAAAATCAAAGAACTCACCAGTGGTGGTTTTTATATCATCAGACTTTTGCAAACCACATGTTACGGAAGCTTCAACAGATCGAGAACGGAAATTTTCTAGCTGGAGCCTGCTTTGTACTGGGCTCTTTTGTGGTAATGATCCAACTTGAAAAACGTCATCATTTGAGTAGAGTGATCTGTCATAAAATGTCGGACTATTTAATTTATCTGTAGCTACAGAGGGTATAATTTTACAAATTGATTTATCCATTTTTAAAGACAAGTCTTTGACCGAAGGCTCTTGTGCTTCAGAAGCCTCAGTCTGTGTCAACAGTATCAGATTGTCTGCATCATCACTTTTGGGACTAGTCCTCAAATCTTTCTCAAGTTCATCATCTTTGAATTCTAAACGACCAAAATGAAGAACAGGACTTGCTTCTTTCAGAGAAGGGGGACTAACTGCTTCTGGACAAGGTGATAACAAATCTGTATGTTCATGTCTAATTTCTTCAGACTTGACTGGTTTTGGAGAGTATGGCCAAGAAGATGTGCTTCCTCTTTGTATATCCCTGAATCGATATGACTCCACGTCCTTTGCCAAACACAATAATGAGTGAGCATTGGCTGGAGTTTTATGGTCTGGCCATGAGTCAAACCAGAAATGAGTTACTCTGTGTATTTCCTCATCTTTCTGTAACACAATCACTTTTTATCAGCAAAATACGCTTTGTGCACAGTAAGAATTAAGACTAATTAGGTTTATTATATTATTATATATTGTTATATTATAGACACTAAAAAAATATTTGAAATACAGTCAACTCTCGATTTTCCGGAAGCGGCTAATCCGGGATGGCTTGGGCGCTACCTTGGTGTTATAAATAGGCCCAAAATTTGTGTCTCGGGACCATTCTGTTGTCATTTGGTTTTAAAATTTCATCAATTTGTTAAGAAATATATACAAAATATTGTTCTAATTAAATAAAATATTTACATAAACTAATTCATCAATTAATACACTCATGCCACAAAAGTTTGCATAGTTATAAAAATAAATGATAGCAAGTAAATTTAGAATTCATAGTAAGAAATAATAGCTGTAAAAGTCAAGTGAAGTTCGATAGCTGTGCAACATATAGATAACATTATGATAACAACGAACAATATTCTTATCACATTCCAGCAAGCCAGGGATAGGATTAATTAATGGTTTGAGTGTTACAGCCAAGAACCAGGTTATGAAATGTTAACAGATGAAGGGATTCTGGAGAAAGTGAGGTGAGAAGGAATTAGTGTTGATGAATGTGACAGCGAAGAGGAGAGAGAAACTGCTGAAGTCAAGGTTACACACCAAGCAGCACTAAATCATATAGAGCCTTCTTGTTTATTAGGGGTGTGCGATTAGTGATTTTTGAGTTTGAGCCGAGTCGAGTCTAGTAGTTGGTATTTTTTTCGAGTATCAATTGTTTTTGAGCGAGTATATTTACAGAAGGATTTCCTGTTCACCCAAGATAACTGTAAGAGGCAGATACCATCCTAAGCCTATGTTAAGTTTTGCCAGATTCGTAAATATACACATTTAAACTGAACACAATAGTTTTTATAATTGATAATTTATTTTTCCAAACATAACATATAATACAAAATAAATCAATACAAATGTATCCATCACTAAACATTATCTAAATAACAGAAACACAAAGTATATTTACATAAACAGATTATAACAAATTAATATTGCGTTGCTAAGGCTGACCATTAACTGCTACTTAAAAATGCATCAAACAAAATAGAATAAACAACATAAAAGAAAAGAAGGTGTGTGTACAAATTTAAAAACTTGCAAATTTAATATGTAATACAATTTTGATCTGAATATGTGTTTTTGTTGCCTTTGGAAAATGTAATCTCCAAAGCATAGACTGTTTGGAGAAAAGTTATGTTGTTAAATAAATGTATTAGCAGTCAGTTTCACAAAAAGTTTAGCTATTTTATTTACATAATAGTATAAACAAATATAGTAACTCCCAATAAGTAAAGTAATATTCTAAATAAAAATACAAAAAACAAATAAATAAGAAATAAAACTAGAGTGAACAATCCAAGAGTACAGAACAAAACCAAATATAATTTACATTCCCTTAATTGTTTACAAAAACTTAAGTTAAATTTTATTATTTTTTTTAAGTTTAAAAAATTACTAGACACTATTTAATAAAAAACTCAAATTTCTCTATTCACTATAAACACCTCCACATAAACACACTTAAATACACATTTATATACACATATACACCCACACACACATCCATACATACATACATACATATACAAATACCACACAAAATACATACACATAAAAAGAAACACACAAATACAAGATACCTTACTTTGGAACCTTATGAACCTTACATACTTACCTACCTTTAATAAAAAAACGTTTTTGCTGAGTGAGGTACTGCTACAACGCTGGCGCTTCTTAGTTTTGTTTTGTAAATATTGATTATGTTGTTTTTACTTCTAAAAAAATATCTTGTTAAGAGATTTAAATAATGCCCATGAAGATTCATATCTTCTTCTTTTCATTATTAATTGTATAAAATGTTTCTGTAGTATTATTAGTGGTTTTAACTTGGTTATGTATGTTCCGCCCCAGCGTACCATCCCGTAATTTAGCCTACTATGAACCAAAGAAAAATAAATAGTTCTCATTAAATCACTGTAGCACATTTTTCTTAAAAAATAAAATATCCTTAGAATATTAATTAATTTTTGTTTTACCAAGAACATATGTTTTTTCCAATTTAGCTCTCTATCAAGTGTCACACCTAAATACTTAACATACTCTTCTATCTTTATTTCAGAATATAAACTATTGCATACTTTATTATTACAAAGACAATCCATAATACATTTATAAACAAATGTTTCCGAAAAATTATGATTTCCTCTAAGACTGAAATTTATATAATTAGTTTTCTTAACACTTAGTACCATTTGGTTGTTTTTAAACCACCAAGCGAGTGATTCCAGATCTGAATTCATCTTAAATCTTGTTTCATCCCAGTTGTCTCCAATACAACTAAAAGCAGTGTCATCAGCAAAAGATATTACCTGTCCATTAAATTTTGCTCTGCATAGGATATTATCTGTCCATTAAATTTTGCTCTGCATAGATCATTTACATAAATTATAAATAATAAAGACCCCAAAACTAAACCCTGAGGTACACCACATTTAATTTTTCCAAAATCGCTGTAGACGTTGTTAATTTTAACACATTGTTTCTGATCAGACAAATAACTTTTAAACCATTCATACCCGATCCCCCTAATACCACAATTAAACAATTATCATGATAATTGATAATTGTTAAATGATAATTATCATTTATAAAATAATAATTGATAATTGATAAAATAATAATAAAAAAAATAATAAAATAATAATTGATAAATGATAATATAAAATATCATGATTGACTGTATCAAAGGCTTTAGTTATATCCAAGAACAATCCACTAACACACTTACCATCATTTATACCACTTGATACCCTGTCCATAAATTCAACTAGTGCAATTTCTGTGTCTAGACCATGTCGAAAGCCAAACTGATTCTTATTAATTAAAAAAGGATATAGTTTTAAGAAATTTTACCAATTTTTCTTTCATTATTTTTCAAAGATTTTTGAGAAGGAAGATAGAATAGAGAATGGTCTGATATTGCTACAATCTGTTTTAATATCTTTTTTGTAAATTGGTATAATTAGGGCTTAATTAAGTTTTTCTGGAAATACACCTGACTCAAAGCTGAAATTAATTAAATATAAAAGAATAGGTAAAATTTTCCTATATATTTTCTTTAGCAATTGAGAACTTATGTCATCCAAACCAGGAGATCTTCCATTTTTTAAAGTTTCGATTATTCTTATTAAATCGTGTTCCAGTACAGGATCTATAAATATAGACTGTGAAACAGAAAACTCTTGAAAACACTGCCTACCACTAAGTAATTGAAAATTAGTTGGTTTGTCTATCACTAATCAATGTTTCACCTATTGACAAAAAGAATTTATTGAATTCATTTGCTACTTCACTAGAATCCTGTGTAACTTGCCCATTAATTTCCAGTTCAAAATTCAAATTTTTAGTATTTTTCTGCCCAGTTACTTCTTTCAAAAGTTCTCAAATTCGTTTGGAATTATTTTTGTTACTTTCAAAAAGCTTTAAATAATTATTATTTGTCAACTCTCAAATATCATTATTGAGCTTGTTCCTAAAATATTTAAAATAATAGGTATAGCCGATATTGGTGACAAGATGCTGTCTGAAATATCAGCTAAGTGCCAACTAGTGATACAATGAAGATTGTGGGCAGCTATATTATAAACTTATGAATAAAAAACGAGACGTTTGATAAGGTTTCAGTTCAATACAAATTATTTTCCAAATCTCTAAATTCATCGTATTTTGTTTAGAAAAGGTCTTCCTACATGTTTCTCCCTCACTTGGGTTGATTCGTGATTGTTTTACAGTTTACATCAACATCGACGTAAATGTGAACTGGGAACCGTTCAGTGAGTTTACGAATCAAAATTATCGTACGTTACCACCTGTTATACTCCAACTGTGTTATTGTCTAGCCTAGTCAGAAAACCGTTCAACGATTTGACAGGAAAAAATATTGTATATGCAAATGTTACACAAAGTTTTTGCGATCTAAGGTGTTTACGGAATAATTTGATGGAAAATAAATAAATACTGTTGTCACACGCTGCTAGAACACCACTACCTATATGATACAATATTTTTTTACCTCAAATCATTGGACAATTCCCTGCTCAGATTAAAAACAAAATAGATCATAGACTCTAATCTTGAAAACTCCATTTCTAACTTTTCTTTTATAGAGTAAGGAACTTGTCTGGGCTTGATAAATATTGGTTTGGCTCCCTCAATCAGTTGGAGGTGTCCAAATTCATCCGGAATAGAACCAATGTTGTCTTCAAAAACATCACTGTACTCTTGTATGTTATTTGATACTTACAATTTGATACTGACTCATCAGGATGGTAAGGTGTAAGGATAATATTTGACGAAACTGTTTTTGTTTCCTATGAGGTGGAAGGTGATGATGTACTAATGCTTTCAGATTGATTAGACAAACTAAGCATTTCATTTAACCTAACTGTTAATTCTAGGTACTTATCTTCGATTTCACATCTGTAGTCAACTTATCTTGTAAATTTTCTTCTTTCACTTGTGAGTCAATCTTGTCTTGTATTTGTATGTAATTGTCCCAGTAATCTTTTATACATTGTAATTTTATCTGAATTTCTATTATGGATAGGTTACCTTCTACTAGTCTACTTGCTTTTGTGAACTGGCATTTTATTACTTTTCTTGCATTGTTCAAAGTTTTTAAATCTTCATTATTTGTCATTTTACTTTTCCTCATCACCAATATTGTGTTTACAATAAAAAATAATCAATAAATCTGAATTAATGATAACAAGTATATTTGTGAACCATTTCACATTCATTTTGTAACTGAACTCTATTTAACAATTAATTATAAAAATGTAAACAAACAAACATCTGTAATATATACATAATAAATAGATGAAATATAAACACATGTTTCAACATCATATCAACATGTTATTGAGGAAAATGGATATTTGTTAGCTTAAACCCTAGATTAAAGTGCATGTGCACAGTTAAACAAGCATTTAATGAACGTCTCATTATGTCAAATGAGCAAAACATTTTTCACAAACTAGCACCAGACTTGTATTCATTATGCTTGTACCTGCAAGATGAAGTGACGGATGATGTAGCCGTCCTTGACCACGATAGAGGTGACAGTGACAGTGATGTCCCCATATGACTCAGAAGCACCTGGATCGATGGGGAAGTACAGTTCACACTTGGCCCTGGATTTCTCCATCAGTTTGGTGATCATCACTATGACAGGTGAGTGTTCATGCCACACCATCTTCCAGAAGTCTACCACTGTGTTGGCTAAAGGCCCTTGTGTTGCAATAAAAGCTTTCTCTTCTCCATCATAACCCTACATATAAAACTAATGTTATATATATTTTTTAATTAATAGAGTTATTTTTAACTGAGGACCTACAAACTAAACAAATTTGAAAGAAAATGATCTAAGCAAATCAATTACAATGTTTCAACAAGCAACTGGACAAATGAATTGCTTTGGAATTCAATTCAATTCAAAATCTCTATTCGTATAGACATGTACATAGCATATACAAGAATAGTGTCAAGTTAATATATTAAATATAGTTAAAAATATAAAATTCCTTTTTTAAATTAACAGATGTAACGAGGTGTGCATACATATTTTAAAAATGAGTTAATTGAAACTTATTTAGTGAAATCTATACATAAATACCCAGATACAGGCACATACACATACTTAAAAAAAGATAACCGTGAGCATTAAAATATATGTTATTATAACGAATATATATGTAATTATACGTAATCAATGCAACTAAAGCTCTTCATATGAATATATAGCTTTGTCGATAAGAAATTTTTTCAATTTAGTTTTAAATTTACTGTATGAAATCTCAGATCTAATTTCTAGAGGTAATTTATTATAAAATCTTGACCCAGCATATTTAGGTTTTTTTTTAAAAAGTTCCAAGTTGTGGGTGCTTATTGCTAGATTTTCTCGATTTCTGGTGAAGTAATTATGATTATCTCCAACCAGATCCAGTCCCTGTAGCCTGTTTTTGATTGATAAAATCGTTTCAAAAACGTACATACCATAAACCGTCATAATTTTTTCAGACTTAAAGTATTCTTTTGCAGAAGTTCTAGGTGTAAGATTACAAATTATTCGTATGGCTTTTTTTTTTTGCATTTTTAGAATTGAATTTAAATTATGTTGAGTTGTTGCACCATAAAGTGATATTCCGAAAGATATTACAGAATGAATATAAGAAAAATAAATAACTTTTAAGGTGCCTTTTTCACACAGGCTCTTTCGCCTACTTAATGCGTACAAGGAAGGATCATACATACCCGTTGTGCCAAAATATAAATAAGATCTATAGACTCTTACTGTTCATTGTATGTTGCTCAGTCAGTAAAACATGCCCTATCTGATTATCCTCACAGATTCATAAGTCAACTTATAACTTCATATACGAGGGTTGTCTGTAAATTAAGGTCTTTAATGCTTTTTCTCATAGTAAACATGATTTAATTGCAAAACCAATTACAGATTCATAAATCTTGGAAATTTAACTGGTTTTAAAAGTAGTCCCCCGTCATGATTCATGCACTTTTAGAGTCACCTTGGAAGGTTTTTCATACCCGCGTCATACCACTGCCGCCGACTCACGTTGGAAGAAATCAACAGCTGCCTTCACAGCTCGCTGTCACGGGAGCTTATTGGAGACCTTAATTTACGGACAATCCTTACATAATGCTATTTTTACCATGGGACAGCTTTCTTTTCATAAACTGCCTCTTTTACCATAAGATATTCAAATTCTAAACTACTCTTTTCTTTAAACATATAAGATTCTTAAACTATTTGTGTGAACATTTAACCTAAATATAACATCTAAGTTATATAATAAAGTGTGTAGAATATGAGGTATAGTCAAAAAGTTCCCGGAATTGGTTGAAATATATTTATTGGACAAAGATAAAAACTTACAGACCTATTTGCCTTCAAAATACTTTAAAGAAGCAAAACTCTCCTTTCTGAACAACACACTTGCCCCAACGATCATACAACTGTTCAAACAATTTTGAACTCATTTTCTGAATGCCTTTCAATGCTTTTGTCACATTTTCACTAACAGCTTCAGCATCTGCAAATCGTTCTTTTTTCATTGATGTTATCAGCAATGTGAACAAATCGACAGTCGCGGGATCAGGCGAGTAGGGAGGATGTTCAAGCGTGGTAATACTGTGCTTGGTCGGTAGTTATGTAGTAACAAAGATCGATATGCGGGGCATTGTCATGCAGCAAAATCCAAATGTTTACAGCCCATTCTACAGGCCGTTTTCTCCTAATGGCTACAGTAAAGTATTAGGAGTAAGTGCTTAAAAATTTCTGTGTAAAGTTCCTTGCTCACTGTTTGACCTTCAAGTATGAAATCAAAGTGAATTAATCCTTTATAGTAAAAACAAACTCCAGCATAACGTTTAACTTACTTTTGATTAGGGGTGTGCGAGTACTCGAAACTTCGAGTTTTTGATCGAGTATTTTACTACTCGAACTCGGTTCGAAGTTTCTGAAACTACTCGAAGTTCGATTTATTATTTCACGAAATATCAGATTTAGATCTTAATTTAGTTTTAAGATTAAACAGTTTTATAAGTTATGAATAAAAAAGTGTGCTTTCTTGTGTTTTATTTTACCCTAAATCATACATTATTAGTTTGGTACGCGTAATTATGAACTAAACAATATGCCTAAGAATAGGTAGTACACGACGACAGTCAAATGAACTAGGCAACGTAGTGAACGAGTTCGTTCATTATGATTTGAACTAGTTCAATTCAAAGTGATCAACAGAGCTGGGAAGGTAGCTATCACGGCAAATAGTTACTGTAGTAGCGACCACACGTGTTGGTTGTCCGAGTCTACTAGTAACTTGTAACCTAATCTAAAATAGCGTGAATAAAACAGAAGTGCTGGTTAGTATCTTTATGACCCAAGAAAGGGGATGAGAAATCCAGTTCAAGATACTCAAAAAGACCTGTTACCAATAGAAATCTAATGGTTTGTACGCCATGGAAATTATAAATATTTTCGTTCATATCAATATCACTCAATCAAAAGGGTCCCGAGAACGGATCACTTTACATCCCAACAATCAAACTTCCCCTAGGTAAAGTCCATCTCGCTTTTGGTATACGTACGTGCAAGGAACCGTTCAGCTCATTTTTGGAACTGAAATTATCGTATATTTCTTGCGAGTCGATTGAGGTCATTTTTTTTTTATCTGACAGGGAATCGTCCAATGGTTGATGTAAGGAAATACCGAATCGTATCATATAATATATGGTAATGAAGTTCTAGCAGCGTGTCACACAACATTATTGATTTATTTTCCGTCAAATAAAAAATAGATATATATATATATCCGTGACGAACGTCTATTAATTATTACTCCGCAAACACCTTAGATCGCCAAAAACTGTGTGTAACATTTGCGCATACGATACTTTTTCCTGTCAAATTGTTGAACGGTTTTCTGACTAGGTTAGACAATAACACAGTTGGAGTGTAATAGGTGGTAAAGTACGATAATTTTGATTCCTAAACTCACTGGACAGTTCCCAGTTCACATTGACGTATATGTCGATGTAAACTATAAAACAATCACGAATCAACCCAAGTGTGGGAGAAACATGTAGGCCTTTTCTAAATAAAATATGGTGAATTTAGAGACTCGGAAAATAATTTTTATTGAAACGAAGCCATATCACACTTTTCATTTTTTATCCGTAAGTTTATAATTTAGCTGCCCACAATCTTCACTGTGTCACTAGTTGGCAATTAGCTGATATTTCAGACTGCATCTCGTAGCCAATATCGGCTAGACCTATTATATTAGTCGACTAAGTCTATGGTTTTCATTCGATTACGCCAGGTTTTCATGAATTTCTCATTATGAAATAATTATTTATCTGTTGTTCAGTGTAGCCTCATATATCGAAGTAGTTTCAAGTTGCACACATTTCATTACCGATCATAATTTAAAAACTAATTCATCTTAAGCGACTTTTAACATTTATTTTTAGTAAACCTGCTTGTTATTATTATCAATAGATTGAACTACAGTCTTTGTCATCCAGATTTTCAAATTTGATTACATAATTCAGAGCTTATTTCCAGTTAGTTGTAACCTAACTATTACCGAATTAAATACCTACAGAATACAAATCCACTCTTCTTGGCGTGTACACAATCAATTTTTTGTTGAGTGGAGGCAATTCTGAAAGCAAATGACTGCATTTGATGATGACGCATGAGTTTGGTTGAATGCAGCTTTTGCGATCAAGCTTCGCTACGTTTTCGTGGTACACTTTGAACTGAACCGCCAGATAGACATATCGGCCAGCTGTGAAACAGTATAATTGGGTTGCATAGAAATTCTGATCTGTGATGAGAGAACAGGTCTTTATAATCCATGTTGTTTCAATTAATAACATACTTTCTTAGTTTCTTACATCATATTAACTATGCAAAAAGGAAAAAGGTTAAACAAAACAATACCACATAAAAATATCGGAAGGCAGGAAGTAAACAGTTTTATTTATCAAATGTTACAGTTACAAACAAATCAAAATTATTGTGTTCAGTTTAGATGTATATATTTACGAATCTGGAAAAATTTAACATAAGCTTAGGATGGTGTCTGTCTTTTACAGTTGTCTTGTGTTAACAGGAAATCCTTCTGTAAATACTCGCTCGAAAATACTCGATACTCGAAAAAAAATGCCAACTACTCGACTCGACCTCAAAACTCACTACTCGCACACCCCTACCTTTGATGAAGATCGATTAAGATTTTCATTCCCCCCGAGTGTTGTTTTGAGTTGGAGAACAAATAGGAGTCACTGGGGGCCAAATCAGAGCTATATGGAGGATATTCAATATTTATCAACCGAATTTGGTGATGAGATCCTTCGAGGTTCAGGTGATATAATGCCAAGTGTTATCATGGTGCAAATGAACGACCTATGTCAGCCAATCGCTCCTTTTGTTTTGTATAGCCCAAAAAAACATTGTCCATGGTAGTCTAAGAGATCTATATCTGTTCGGCATTCTCTTACACAATATCATATGACAATGTGTAACCAAAAGTTGCTTAACTTTCGTTACTGTCTCGTCTGAAATACAGCTTGTCATTTGTACTTTTTTTTAGTTTTTAAATTATCATTGGTAATGAAATGTGTGCAACTTGAAACTACTTTGATACATAAGGCTACACTGAACAACAGATAGATAATTATTTCATAACGAGAAGTTCATGAAAACCTAGTGTAATCGAATAAAAACCATAGACGTAGTCGGCTATTATAATAGGTCTAGCCGATACTAGTGACGAGATGCAGTCCGAAATATCAGCTAAGTGCTAACTAGTGATACAATGAAGATTGTGGGCAGCTATATTACAAACTTATGAATAAAAAACGAGACGTTTGATAAGGTTTCAGTTCAATAAAAATTATTTTCCGAATCTCTAAATTCGTCATATTTTGTTAAGAAAAGGTCTTCCAACATGTTTCTCCCTCACTTGGGTTGATTCGTGATTGTTTTACCGTTTACATCAACATCGATGTCAATGTGAACAGGGAACCGTTCAGTAAGTTTACGCATCAAAATTAACGTACTTTACCACCTGTTACACTCCAACTGTGTTATTGTCTAACCCAGTCAGAAAACCGTTCTACAATTTGACAGGAAAAATAATTGTATGCGCAAATGTCACACACAGTTTTTGCGATCTAAGGTGTTTACGGAATAATTTGATGGAAAATAAATCAATAATGTTATGTGACACGCTGCTAGAACGCCATTACCATGTATTATATGATAGTATAGAGTATTTTGTTACCTCAAATCATTGGACGATTCCCTGCTCAGAATAAAAAACCAAATTCAAATTCAAATTCAAATTCTTTATTGCCACATAACATTTACAATATACAGATGTAATCTGAAGTAAACAGGTGGTTTGTCAGCAATAAAACTAAGGTCTAAACTATAGTCTAAAAATAAAATAGAACTAACATAATTTAATGCAATGCAACATTCTCATCTTCCAAAAATTCCTTTATTGAATAGTATTTTTTTTTAGAAAAAATTCTTTTAGACTGTTTTTAAAAATTTTTATATCTGGAACATGTGAAAGAGACAGCTTATTCCAAAATTTTATACCCATATAATATGGTGTTTTTTCAAAAATAGTAAGTTTATGTTGAGGAAACTGCAACAGCTTATCCTTGTTTCTTGTTTGGTGGCCATGATTTAGACTATTGTTAATATGAAAATTCAAATTTTTAAAAGTGAATAGTAAAACTTCATACATATATAAAGATGGAAGTGTTAAAATCTCTAGTCTCTGGAATAGTGGCTTGCAAGAACTCCTATAGCCTGATCTAGTTATTATTCTTAAACATTTCTTCTGCAGTTTAAAAATCTCATTTGACTTGGTGGAACTACCCCATAGTATGAGTCCATATTTCATTATTGAAAAGAAATAACTATAATAGACCACCATTAATGTTTCAATATTTACGCAACCCCTTAATATTCTAATTGAGAAGCATGCAGAATTCAATTTTTGTTTAATCTTTTGTATATGCGTTTTCCAATCTAAATTTTGGTCAATACATATCCCTAAGAAGTTTGCGGAAGATTGCCAGGCTAATTGTTTATTAATTAAAAAAATGCCAGGGAGTTTTTCTTTTGTTTTTAATTGAAAATTAAGTAATTGGGTTTTATTAGGGTTGAGATTTAGATTATTTTTAAAAAACCATGTATTTAAATCTTTTAAAGTTTTGTCTATTTGCTGGCAAAGAGATTCTTTTGAGTTGCTTTTTAGAAGAACTGTTGTGTCATCAGCATAAAGAGTAAAATGGCAATTTTCTATGTTTGAAGGCAAGTCATTTATATAAGTAAGAAATAATGTAGGCCCCATAATTGAGCCTTGAGGTACACCAGCTGTTATGGCGTTCCAATCTGATTCAAATGTAACTTTATCAATAGTCATTTTTGTTTTTTGTTTACGGCCAGTTAAGTATGATTCAAACCACTGAAGAGCACTTTTAGTTAAACCATATTGATTTAGTTTGTTAAGAAGAATTGTGTGATCTACGCAGTCAAATGCCCTTGACAGGTCACAAAATATCCCAGCTGTCTGCTGAGACCTGTCCAAGGCATTCACTGCATTTTTTAAAAATGTAGCTACTGCAGTTTCTGTGTTTCTGTCTTTTCGAAAACCAAACTGACATTCTGTGAGAAGGTTGCATTGAGATAAGTAGAATGAAAACTGTTTATTAGCAATAGCTTCAAAAACTTTACTGAATGAGCTTAGTACCGATACAGGTCGGTAATTATCTGGAAGCTGTCTACAACCTTTTTTGTGGATTGGTGTAACCACGGCTAGTTTGAGCAAGTCTGGGAATTCGCCTTTCCAGAAAGATAAGTTTATTAATTCACAGAGAGGCTTTGCTATTTCATACTTTATTCTCTTCAATAAAAAAATTGGAAAGTGATCCCATCCAACTGATTTTGTATTTTTTAGGCTGCTAATAGTTTCAAGTATATGTTTTGTTGTAACAAAGGAAAACTGGAATGGCTGTATTTTTTTGCTGTTTATGGCTTTTACTGTAAGTGGGTCATAAATTGAACTTGGGTTTGTATTAACATTTTTTGCCATGCCAGTAAAGAATTTATTTAATCCGTCTACTATTTCTTTTGGTTTAGTTATTGGTATTGACTTGTCATTAATTAAAAACGTTTCCAGCTCTGGTTGGTTTTTGCTTTGCAATCCCAATTCTGATTTTACTATGGACCAGAGTGCCTTTGATTTGTTTTTAGAATTTTTAATGTGTTTAATGTTACTTAACTGCTTAGATTTCTTTACTACAGTTTTGAAGATTTTTTTGTATTTTTTTACATATGCATGAAAATTTGGGTCGTTGTTAATTTTGAGTTCAGAATGAAGTTCTCTTTTTTTTACACTTGACACTTTTATACCCCTGGTACTCCAATCCTTAAACTTAATATTCCTCTCCACACACCATACAACTGGAAAAAAATGTTCAAAGTACATTAACATAGTTCCCATAAAATACTCAACACTCGTGTTTACAGAATTCAAAGGATCAAAAACCCAGCATTCGCTATTTAATTTATCCATAAAATTATATATACTTAAATCATCAAAAATCCTTTTACGTTTCAACACAGCCTTTTTTTTATTACCTTGGACCTCAATTCGCAAGAACAACGCTCTGTGGTCTGATACAGATAAATCATAACTAAAGTTATCAGTAGCTTGCACATTATAGTTTGAAATAAAATTATCAATACATGTCATTGAATCATTAGATACTCTAGTAGGTGTGTTAAAATAGTGTTTATAACCAAAAAGGTGAATACTATCTAAAAATTCATTCACACAAGATTTTTCAGAAAGCAAATCAATGTTCATATCAAATGATATAATTACTTTCTTATTTTTTTCCTTGGATAAGATCTCTAACAATTGTCTTAATTTAGCAACAAAATATAAAGGTGACACGCCGGTTTTGTGTGTTCTGTATATTGAAATTATGATGAGCCGGTGGTCTGTATAGACCTCAATCGACTCGCAAGAAATATACATAAAGGAGCTGAACAGTTCCTAGGCCCTACCATGTATGTATGGACTTTCACCTACAAAAGATGGGAAGATCAATTCTTGGGATGTAAAGTGACCTGTTCTCAGGACTCTTTTGATTGAGTGATATTATGGATATGAGCGAAAGTATGCATACTTTCCACGTCGTACAGACCATTAGATTTGTATCGGTAACAGGTCTTTTTGAGCATCTTGAACCGGATCTCACGCCCCCTTTCTTGGGTCATAAAGACACTTACCAGCTCTTCTGTTTTATTAGGTTATTATTAGGTTAGGTTGAGTGACTAGTAGACTAGGACAACCAACATGTGTGATCGCTACTACAGTAACTATTTACCGTGATTGCTACCTTCATAATGAACGAACTCGTTCACTACGTCAAATAGTTCATTTCACTGTTGTCGTGTACTATCTATTCTTAGGTGTATTGTTTAGTTCATAATTACGTGTACCAAACTGATGACGTATGATTAAGGGTAAAATAAAACACACGAAGCGTACATTTTTTATTCATAACTTATAAAACTGTTTACTCTTCAAACTAAATTAAGATTTAAATCTGATATTTCACAAAATACCCAAAACCACTCTACGTGAATAGGTGGGAGGTTAGTGTTTCGTTCTGTAAGTTCTATGTTTCGTTAGTTAACGGTAGTGTAAAAATGTCGGCTCATAGTAGTCCAAATCTTACGGATGCTGAAGTAATATAACAATTACAACGTGATTTATCAGATGGTGGATAAAGTGAAGATGAAGTTGTTAGTAATGATGAAATAACTCTTCGGGAATAGTCACGTACAATAACTACTCGATCGAACTTCGAGTAGTTTGGAAGCTTTGAGCTGAGTTCGAGTACTCACAAACCCCTAGTTTTTACTCTATCTTGTATGTTACTTTATATTAGTGAAATTTGAAAACTAAACACTGTTTTGATTAACCATGCAAGTATCAGTTCAGCAAGTATTGGTTTGGTAGCTGCTGGCACTTATGAAGCCAGCAGCTACCGTATATATAGTTCATTAGAAAAATTCACAAAGTTTAATTTCATGTAGTTTTCATAATACCTTTAAAAACACAATTGATTTAAAAAGTAAAAATAAATTATCTACGAAGTAAAATAAAGGCAAATAATCAAGAGGTTCCCTAGTCTAACAGTTCCTCTTGGCCACGTAGATTGCAACATACTGTAAGCACTTGTGCGAGAGAGAAGTACTGAGTGGTGGAAGTTAGACAGAAAACTACTCTTCCTCCACTTTTATGCCACACTAACTACTGTCCTAATGAATTAGAAAACCCCACTCATTACGTGACTGTTGATAGGTGAACATTGGTTGATTTTATCAACACTAAAGAGAAAAACAACAGGTTGCTTTCTGTAAAGTGTAATTATTGTAGTCATGGTTTAACTGTGGTTTTCTTATACAGAATTCAATGAAAATGTACATTATATTCATAAACGCAAATCAGTTATAATCTTTATAACCACAGCACTATAGTACAGTAAACCTAAATTCATAACATTAATGCATAATTTACATAATTTAATGCAAATTTATGCTAAATTTTTGATCAGAAATGCAATTCAAGAGTCAATAAGTATACTGTACATTGATAATATAAATATAATTCAGAATTATATTTATGTTTGAAACAACTTTTGTTTGAAAAATTTACAGTAAATTTATGTTCAAACACAAAGACGTCAAGTACTTGTCTTGAATTACAGCTGTAGGATTGATAGTTGCTGAAAACAAAACCAAGTAGAAGAAAAAAAAATTGGTAAGAGGAAACTTTTAAAAATAATGGGTTACCATAACTATCAATAATATGTTAAATACAAATTAAACTCTTTAAAATATTGCATCTTACCCTAATGTAATTGGCATTAATGTATCCAGTCAGAGAGTCAGAGGGAGTTTCAGTTGGAAGATGAACTCTACTATTTTCATTTGGAATGATTGTACGATACCTGAAAAATTTGTATTTTCATGTTTACTACATTTCATTGTTCCCATAATAAACTGAGTAATTCTTTCTTTGACCTGAACATATCACTGATGTGTTATTACAATAAAAATATTGTTTTATATTTCTAAATATCACATTTTTTTACAATGCATAATAGTAGGGATGTGTTAAATAGGCTTAAGCAGCTTAGAAGCAGCAACTTATTAAAGTAAGCAGCTCATCTACTAAACAGTTGAGTGAGAATAACTGCTTTTTGGCAGCAGTTATCCTCGTCCAACAGTTACAGAAAACAGGTTGGTCAACAGCAGTCCATAGTAAGCGCTTTTCTATATTAGTGGCTGTCTGCAACTCTCTTGCACTGTTGCGATGCGCTTAGAAGCAGTAGTTTATTGAAGTAAGCAGCTCAACTACTAAACAGTTAAGTTACTCTGCAGCAGCTATCCCCATTTAACAGTTACAGAAAGCAGGTAGGCAAGAAAGCAGCTCAGCTACTAAACAGTTGAGTTTCTCGGCCCAACAGTTACAGAAAGCATGTAGACCTAGGTCACAAGCAGTGAACAGTAAGCACTTTTCTATATTAGTTACTGTCTGCAGCTCTCTTGTACTGCTGAGATGCACTGTTATTATGTACAATATACTTTGAATTAAATGTTCTATTAATGGAAAGGTATACACAAATTTTACTAACCCATCTCCAAGAAATTGTATAGCCTTGTCTTTGTAGATTTGCTGTAATTGTTTGGTATGTATGTGTAACTATTCTATTTGATCTTATAACTGAATTAAAAGCAAGTTTAAAGCTGGCTAAACAATTTTGCGTACAACAGCTGAGCTAAACTGCTTTTAATAAGCAGCTTAACTAAGCAGCTTAGTGATGCCAACTGCTTTCAGCTAAGCTGCTTCTTTCAAACAGCAGTTTCGCACATCTCTACATAATAGTGGTTAATTTTAACATCTAACTCAGATCATTGATATTGTTAGGTCCCCCACCCATAGCCAGTTAAACAATTACGTAGTCTTGTGGTCAGATCTTGTTTTATGAACTTTTGCTGGGATAGTTTCCTCAAATTTCTTCAGTGCTTAAAATTGCCCTAATCACAATCCACCCAAATCTCCTTGTTATGACTAACAATCATGAGAAAACTTTCCCCATGGCCTTGGAGAGCAGACTAGGTATATGGCCTTCAAAAGGACTCTGCCTTAGCTCGACTTAAGTAAGGACCTCAGTCTTCAGTCTTGTGGGGAAAATCAGCTTATAGCCTCACCAGAGAACTCTGCCTATAGTCCTATTTGTAGATGTCAGTCGGTGGCCTCAAGGGGAAACTTGCCCTACAGCCTCACCAGGGAACTCTGCCTATAGTCCTATTTGTGGATCTCAGTTGGTGGCCTCGAGGAGGAACTTCAGCCTTCAGCCTCATTTGGAGCCGTAATAACGCTCAGTATGTGGTCTTACCAGAGCCCTCTGACTTTAGGATACCTTGAGTAACTCAACCTTCATCCATACTGCTGGAGTTCAATTAGTAGACTAGGATAGTAGACTTCTTGGGATAGTCAAAAACATATAGTTTACTTTTTTTTAAATCTGTAGGTATATTTTGATTAAGTACAATATGTTTAATTTGAAACCTCACTTAACTTGTTTTAAAAGTTAAAGTTAAAGATCGTCTTATTTTACCAGGCAAAGTTCTCTAACACTTAACCTGAGGACCTTAAGGGTGACTTCCGAACCACCACCAGTGACCGGGCAGGCAGGCTGCATGCAAGGACGGGATTGCTCAGACAGTCACCCATCCAAGGGACAGCCACCCTTGATATTGCTTGACTCTGCTATCTTATGATAACGTCTCCGGTCAAGAACACTGACAAATTTTGGATTGTATAACACATATTTTTGGATTTTTGGGCAGAAGTTTTCATTTATTTTGACTATTCACAAAATTTTATAAAATATTAGGATTTTGAAACAAATAAGTTTAGGTATGTTTCGAAACTAATGGTTTCCTCAAAACATTTGGTCTTTCAATTTTTGTGGCAGTGGAACCCTTAAATTTTGACTTAAATAGAATGAGGTATATTTAGATTTGAGAGAAGTTTTAAACACCACATGGATATGTTTTTAAAATTTACAATGTTTTGCAATTTTTTGTTCTAGTAGCATGTTTGAGATTTTAGGAGGGGTGAATCCATAACCATTATCTCTTCTGAAATAGAATGTTATACAGTAAAACTTATCATATCTGGCCCTGTGTATCCCGAACCTCTTGATAACCAGCATGGTGACAAAGGAACTTACATTTCTTCAAAGCATAGGCTAAGAATGGTCAGGATAGAGGACTTCAACTGATTTCTCACTCAACAGCGTTGCCTGCATTATTTTAGAAAACAATGACCTTCGCCTGTTGATAAAATATGTTGCTATTACTTCACAATTTCAAATGCATTAGTACAATTTGTGGATCTTGGGTCACAGCTTCATGAGGAAGCTCTGCCTCTAGTCCCATTTTAGGATCTCGGAGTGCAGCCTTATAGGTAAATTTTGTAGAGGAGCCAAGAAGAAAAGTTTCAAGATTAAATTTATAGTCAATTCAGATTATTAAAATATCATGTACCAGCAGACAGACTACTTTTAATGCAACATTAACTCGAATTTGCAGAAAGAGTCTGGCATAGGAAGGGCCTTGTGGATACTCATTGCAATATACCTGACCTGTAGTTTAGTTCTTTTCAAATGCGTTAACCAGTAAGTTAACCCTTTTCGTACCATGCTTTTTTAACATTTCCTGTGCAAAAAGGACCAAGTAACATATACGGTTTGTCTCACATTTATTTAATTATTTTTATTAATTATAGGGAAATACGTGTTCTTTATAAATATGTTAAAAAATTACATCTTATTCTTAAAGTTTTATTGTAAAAATATCAAAACATAGGAATAAGAACAATTTTTTTTGCAACTTTGAAGGTGCATATTTTATCTAGGGAATGTTTGTAGACTATTGCTTTTGATACCATTTTATAGCAGATTTAAAACTGAATAATTTCATTTGTCACACTAACAAAATTATAACAGAAAATGAACACAAAAATGGGAACAGTAATTATCGTAGATTCAACCAGTGGCTATTGAATGAAAAATAACGACACCCTATCAAAAATACAAAGCATCTCTCACAGCAACGATAGCAATTTCTGCACCTGTAAGGGACAGCAACTCTCAGCATTAAAAGGGTTAAACCATGTAAGATGTGCCAAGTTTGATATTGTGAAGTTGTGTGTTGGAAGTGCTCAATGGCGGCTATGTCTTGAAGTGAAGTTTTGGTGTTTGCTTTGGAGGAGAAGGAGGTAAGCAAAGTGGAAGAATTAGATAAATAGAGGTTAACTTCACTGATGTAATATGATTTATTTAAGAGGACAATGGTTAAATCTTTATTGGCAGAAATAATTAGATACAAATTAATTTTATCACTTTTAGATTGTTTTGGCTAAACTGGTCAAGTGGTTATAAAACTGATTAAATAAAATAACTTAACACATCTTCAGTAACTTTTCTTTCAGTTGTGCAAAATATTTTGGTACACCACTGTATATTAATTATACTACTGATTGTAAATTTCAAACGTTATAATCACTTTTATTTCACTCGTATGATGCCACTAGACACATTCACCAATGTTTAATGTCACATGTTTATGTCTTGTGGTACAAGTTTTGCAGAAAAAGTGTGTGTATGCCTTTTAATATACCTAAAATTTGTATACACAAGCTTGAAAATTGATTTGCTATTTTAATCTTGTATCGTGTTTTCCAAAGCCAAACTGTTATCCTTTTTGAAAAAAAATATACAATATAAATAAACACTTGAAAACTTCAGTTGCTAGTTACATAATTAAATCAATAGGTTTATTTCATGCAGAAAATTTATATTATTAAGTATTAAGCTGAATATTAACTTTTTCTATAGTTTTTATTTTATTTATTTATTTTTTTTAATTCATATTAATGAGAACACTTGCCTGTTTTTGGCACCACTGCCGGGAATGTCCAGCTTGTCCGGGTGGTTGAGGGGCAGGTCCCAAAATTCCTTATGTAATGCTCGTGTATCCCTCAGACATTGCCTCAACTGACCCCTACTCAGCACATTTCCTACTGATAGGAGATACTCCTCTGCAGTACTGTAACACACACCACCAATGATGATAGCTCTACCAAACCACACACATCAAGTGCAGAGGAAGTATTGTTGCAGTTGAATATTATAGTGAGATCATTTTGTGAGAACAGGGAAGAGATTACTGTTCAACATGCAGTCCTTGTTATGAGTCTAATCTAAACTATCAAAACTGCAACAATTAAAGGTTGCAAGTTTTGACAAACCATTAATGGCATATTCAATTGTACTTATTATAGGGTGGAAAATACTGAGGGCAGAGAAAGAATGGAAACCAAATGTTGAAAATAGCAGCTGGGTTCATTCTACTTGTTAATTTAACCATATGTAAAGTACTATTACCTAGGGAATAGTTGGAAAACATTTAATTTTCTTTATTCTGATACTAGCTACAAACACTCGAGCTTAGGAACAAGGTTTTGATTTTATTGCTGCAACTGCACCATCAACCCCCTGTTCAAGGATACCCAAGTTAGTCATGCGTGTTACCCATTTGTGTCAGTGGCTATTCAAGTTTAACAATGGTTTTCAAATTGATCGCAGGGGCTACTCAAATTGATTATATGTGGTTGCCCAAGTTATGCAGCAACATATAATCAATTATAAGTGGCTACTCAAGTTAGCGGATACTCAATCGATCCCAATTACAACTTAAGGCATTAGTAAAGAAAGTTTGGAAATTGAGGCCACAAGGGACAACGTCTAGGAAGTCTAGGTAATAGAATAATAGTATATATGTGATATATTGTGTAATTTTAATATTTGATTTATTTCATTTACATTTACCTCTAACCAAATGAGTTAAATGTAAATGAGAGGAAGTTATCTAGCTCAAGAATACATATCACCCCATATCATACTTAAGCTCTCATTGGTCATCCCCGAATAGACTCCTCTCGGGTAAGGTCCATGCGACCTCATGAGCCTCACTCACAGTCCAACAACTCACCTCTAGCTGTTTTGTCAAGAGTCTCTTGACCATGGTACTCAATTGTTAGCTGTTTAATCAATTGTTCTATTTTATAAATTTGTTTTCAATTCTTTAAGAGTTTTTCTATTTCTAAATTTTCAATTCACTTTAACGTTAATTTCAGTGGTCTTTAGTCTTCTTCAACTCACTTCCAGACCTCCAAGACCTTCATTTGTGCGGTGCGTGGTCAGTCTTCTGGACATTCGCTACGTATGTGCTTCCTTTTGTTTGTCAACCTACTAGACCAACTAGACTGGACTCTCAGAAGTGTCACAAGTACTCCTTTCCGGAACATCCTCTCTGGGGTGAGTCAATGCTCTCTGATCTTTTATTTCTGCTCCTTTGCCTCTCGTCTGCTCCGGTATAGCAGTGATCCTCCCTTTTCTTATTCAGCGTTATTAAATTTCTCTACCCCACATTTTGTGGTCAACTCCGGTTCGGATTCATTGTACTGTCTGTGAGCAACAGTCATTTACTTTTCTCTAATTAATTATGTCAATTACAACTAAAATCAACATTGTCTCTATTTGAGTTGTTATTTTGCCTTTCATTTTTCAACTAGTCATTAATCAAAATATTAAAAATATTAGTAAAGTCTCTATACTGGAATGTTTGTAGTAAACTCTACTCAAGCGTCCAAAACCAGTTCTCACCCTCACCCCTCATTCCAGTTATAGGAATGAGGGGTTCAAAGTTAATATTATCGCACTGAAAGAATTCCAGTTTTCTCCCTCCCTCTCTCTCTCTCTCTCTCTCTCACTCTGTTGAAATGTCAACTAACACCTGTCAAATAGTAGACCATTGTTGTTTGTTTACATTCTTAACTTGTATTCATGTACCTGGTACTATATTATTTCTACTTTGTTACACTATTACTTAACAGTTTACTACACTTAATTAATTGTACTCTCTATTGTAATTGCAATCTAGACAAATATTTTGTATTCTAAAAAAACAAATGAAATTGTTATTTGTCCCACTTATAAAATAACCTTGAGTATCCAACATTTTCTGTAACATAGAATGTTATTGTGTAAATATTTTTAACTATCACAAATATTCATTCACAGTTTATAGTAATAACTAATTGATTATCTTAATCAAGTAATTTGTTAATTGATTTAATTTTTACATATCATGTTGTTATTTTATTTTGATCCAATCCATTTCATCCTTGTTGTACCCCCCCCCCCCCCAATATTCTACGACTTGTTTATGCAGTTGATTCTTATGGAAGTACATTTAATTAGTCCTATATTTAAGAGTTTACTGTTTTTACCTCAGTATTATTATTGATCACCACACTCTGTATAATATACTAATTAAATATCTATCCTCATCTTAATTAGACTACAGGCTTACAATTATATTTTATTTGTGAAATTTGCTCATAGGTCAAAACGGTGAATTGAAGTTTACTACATGTGAACTTTAAATTGCATTAATAAAATGTACTTTTTGAGAGTAGAAGGATCCTTTTTGAACGGAAGTCACATAACATAGTGACTGGTTGAGTCATAATTATGAGTTTCTTCAAAGAATTCATCACAAGTCAGTTCTTCTTGTGATTTGACACTGATTGGAGTTGCTTCTTCTTGCTGCCAGAATCTTTGTAGAGATGAGTGTAAGAGATCATCTGTAGTGGACAATAGAGGTGTTGAAAAATTGACAGCAGCGTCTGTAGTCGAAACACAGGGAGCTTGACCCATGAGCACATAGCCAAAGTGTATGCCCATGGGTCACACTTTTATTCTCTTTGAATATAATTGTCAAATGTGTGTTGTTTATGTTTTCTAAAGGAAAGGAAACTTTATTCTTTGATCATTTTCAACGTTTTTTAAAGTTTGTGAAAATTGATAAATTGCTTTTATGTAATTCTCTTTAGAACTATGTTAATAATTAAGATTAGGCCTGTAACTTATTTTTTTTTTTATTGATTAATTATCTTGTGTTTCATTCTGTACCAAAGAATAGGCCTATTTATACCATTTTAAAAATTCATGTTTCTGGTTTTTTGTTTATATCATTGTTATATCTTGAAATTAGCTATTTAATTATCTCACCATGCCTCCTAAAGTGGTGATTTTAACAGTGCCATTTACTCACGTGTAACTTCTCTTCTCAAATTACGTTTTAACAAATTGAAGGGCATTCTCAAAGTTCTCTTCTCAAACTGAACCTCTGACCTCTGTGCAAATTAAACAGCTAAACGCTTTCTCTAATGAAATAAAAAAGATAACAACCTCCAACGAGTTTTAGTGCTAGATTCTGAAGATAGTGTATAAGATGAAACTTTATCATCCAATCAAGATGAACTTGAAACTTTGTTCACCTACTTGTCAGTTATCATTGACGTACTCTTTCACATTCTGGAACCTCTTTAGTTAGTTTACCAAAAATAGATTTGCAAATGTTCACTAGTGACCCCTTAACGTGGACAAATTTTATCAATCTGTTTGACACAACGATTCATCGGAATGCCAGTCTATCTAGTGTAGCTAAGTTTCAGTACTTACTCAGTGCGTTACAAGGTAAAAGTTTGACTCTTTGACCTTGGTAAAAAGTTTGACTCTGTCTGCTCCTAATTATCTCGTGGCTTATAATTTACTACGAGATAGATATCACAATACTCGCAGATTGCAATCTCTACACCTAAATAAACTCTTAAACTTACCTACTGTAAGTGCTGTGTCCTTGAAGGTATTGGAATGTGATGTGACTCAAAACAACCTGCTTTTATCTGTGTTGTTGTTGTGCAAACTTGACAATGAGCTCTGTAAAAAAACTTGAAAGTTTTCGATCTAACTGGAATGAAGACTTTAGTCCTCACTCTTTGCCTAGTGTTGAAGAAATAGTAAAATATTTTAACGTTGAGTGCTCGCAAAGTGAAGATGCTAATATACACAACTCTCCTTTTGTGAACAAAAATGTTTCATTACTGTTACAAATCAAAAAACACTTTGGTAAAAAAGGTGAAATTTTCACCTAGTGGTGTCTCTATGATCACAGCACAAACCAGTCCCCATTCACAGTCGGGAACTAAAAAATACAACACCTAGCAATGCTTTGCCTGTAAAAAAATGGTCATAAAATATATGCTTGTGATGTATTTAAAAACAAGACACCTCATGAAAGACACGAGTTGGTAAAACAACACCACCATTGTTTCTCATGCCTTAGTAATCATAGTACGAAAGATTGTCAATCTCAATCAACATGTCGTACATGTAACAAATGACATCATAGAATGCAGCATTTTGTTGTTAACCTCTCTCGTCAGTCTTCACGAGTTACTCATGCACCCTCTAAATCTCAAGGTTAACTTAATGTTACCTCTAGTGATGTAAATACTACCTCATCTCTCTTTGTCTCTTCTGCTGATGTGTTGAATTGCTCTGCCCAAAATAGCTTGAATTCTCTCTCTTCATGTAATTATACTGTGTTACTTTGTACAACTCTAATTAAATTGACCACTTCTCAAGGCATTTCTCACATATTTAGAGCGCTACTTGACACAGACTCTATGTGCGAACTTCTCTCTGAACGTGCTACTAATATCTTGAATGAAAACCGATACGCCTCAAATTTAAAAATATCTGGACTCACTCAACACTCCTCCTCTACAAAAGGAGCAATGTATATAAATTTGGAAACGCTCTCTGGCTAACAATTATCAGTTCCATACTTTACATAAAATCTCAGTGGATTTACCACGCACTCGTATCTCGTCTGAAGTGTGGGATAAGGTCAAGCCTTATACACTCGCTGACCCTTCCTTCCACTTATCTGGTGGCATTGATGTACTAATAGGTAAGTACATCAATGCCATTACCTCTATTACTTCTAATTCTTACTCAGGAAAATCATTCTTTTGGTACTCGCATGCCTCATGTGATAGGCACACACTTTGGCTATGTGCTTATGGGTCAAGCTCCCTGTGTTTCGACTACAGACGCTGCTATCAATTTTTCAATACCTCTATTGTCCACTACAGATGATCTCTACAAAGATTCTGGCAGCAAGAATAAGCAACTCCAATCAGTGTCAAATCACAAGAAGAACTGACTTGTGATAAATTCTTTGAAAAAACTCATAATCATGACACAACCGGTCACTATGTTGTGTGACTTCTGTTCAAAAAGGATCCTTCTACTCTTGGCCTATCTAAGTTTAATGCTGAAAAGTGTTTACTTTCCCTTGAACAAAAATTTAACGCATAACTTCACTTGGCTTAACTCAATCGCTCTTCCATGTCTGAATATCAGTCTCTCGGTAATATGACCAAAATATATCATATCGATGACACCCCTCACTATTTTCTTCCCCATCATGGCGTTTTGAAAGATTCTAGTAGTACAACAAAACTTAGGACTGTGCTTGATGCCAGTAGTAACACTAGTTCCAGTCACTTTCTCAATCACATACTTCTCACCGGAGGAAAGTTACAGACTGATATTTGTGACATTATTTTGAACTTCCGATCTCATAAAATAGTGTTCTCATGTGATATACGCCAGATGTATCGGCAGATAAAAATCCATCCTGACGACCAATATTTTCAACTTATCTTGTAGCGTGATTACCATGCCACAGAAATGTCTACCTTTCAACACACCACTATCACTTTGTCTCCTTGCCCTTGTTACTAAATTGTTAAATCCATTGTTCTGTTTTATAAATTTTTTTATTACTTAAGAGTTTTTCTATTTCTAAATTTTAAATTCACTTTAACGTTACATTCAGTGGTCTTTAGTCTTCTTCAACTCACTTCCAGACCTTCATATGTGTGGTGCGCGGTCGGTCTTCTGGGTATTTGCTACGTATGTGCTTCCGCGGCCTTTCGTCAACCTCCTAGAACAACTAAACTGGACTCTCAGAAGTATCATGAGTACTCCTTTTGAGAACATCCTCTCTAGGGTGTCAATTCTCTCTGATCTTTTATTTCTGTTCCTTTGCCTCTCGTCTGCTCTGGCAGAGCAATAGTCCTCCTTTTTCTTATTCAGCGTTATTAAATTTCGCTACGCAATAAATCATTAATGCTTAAAATTAATTTTAGCTTTGCTTTAAATGTCTGGTGGCTCAGGGATCTTATTCTATAACCTGTTTTACATATTCAGTATAAGTAGCATCTGTAGTAAAATTGACACTATTGTAAAATATGTTTAAACATTAGATAAAGTAGCTAACATCTTGAACAAGATGGCTAGTTACACTCACCATTCTCTAGTGGGTGTGACGCTCAGATTCTCTTGGCTAGGATGAAGAAGATCAATAGTTAGACTAGCGCTAGACCCTCTTCTCTCCAAAAGTCCTTTAGCTTTTATCCTCACTGGCTCTCTGGTTGCTCCGGCCAACAATGGGCCAGTCATTACTTCAGGCAAGATGGCTCGCGAAGCTAATAACATCATTATTCAGAAAATGTATGATTTTCCTGGTAAAACATATATAGTGGTTGGATAAAATGTATTTTTCCATCTGAATAAATATTTGCTAAAAAATGCTAAATAATATTTATATGAAAACTTAATTTTATTTACTGTCCTGTTTTAAAATAAATCAAATCTAAGCTATTAGAAAGCATAAAATGTCTAAATTTTGGTTTCTACTACTGCAACAATATGTTATAGACAAAATGTTAGTACAGAATACATTTAAAATCCAGAATATAATTTTATATTCTAGTAACTTATACTGCTGTCAAACACATGTATAAGGTAAAACCACTTTTAAGTTTTCTTTCTGGAACCAATACTGTCCGATCTCCTCTAGCAATACATTTTATTTCTATATCAGTGATTAGTGAGATCTAAAAATAAAATGGTGAATTAATAATTTGTTACTTGCGTTAATAATAGTTATGATCATTTTGGTTACATTATTAACTTTATATGGTATGAAGTAACATCTGATGAGGATTAATATGTTTGGTCAAGAGAGAAATGGATAGTGGTGGTAACAAGCCACCAATATATCTATGTCTCAAGCCACTGGTTTTCAACTCCAGCCTGGGCCTCCAGAGTAAGAGACTCATACCTCGCTTTACAACTGTCTTCTGGTATCAGCATACTTTTTATACACCGAACTTCTTTTTTGCTGCATAGAAAAAGTTTATGTTCAATTAAAAAATTTGTAAAATTAAAAAATCTAAATATTGTCAACACTTAAGGTAAAATAAGTTATATTTTAAAACTTGAACAAAATATTAAATGTTTTTATATGGATACCTTGTATTTGTAATGGTGCTATAGGTAACGTTTCACACTGTTCTGTCGTCATGGGGCGTATAACTGGATGGCAGATCCATTGACCTCCCTCCGTTGACACATGTGATTCTGTTTCACACTGCTCTGTTGTCACAGGGCGTATAACGGGATGGCAGATCCACTGACCTCCCTCAGTTGACACATGTGACTCTGTTTCATCGCCTGTCTCCACCTTGTCACTGCTTGTTGAAGATGTAGATGACATTTGATTTTTCAGCCAAATTAGTACCTGTTAAGAAGGGATCTTAAGTTATAAAGTATATAACAGGTAGTAACAGGCACAAAATAGATACATAAAGAGACAGCAACGTGTAAGTTTAACCTTCTCTGCAAGATAAATAAGAAAAACTATAATGGCACAATATTAAACAATAGAGACAGTCCGAGTGATTATTAGTGGCAATTTTAAGTGCAATACTGATTGCACAGAATGTCATAATTAGTCTAATCAAGTGCTCTCTTTAAGGGGGGTCGGATGGCCCTATGCTGCCAATGTTAATTTGATCAAGTTTGTGTACCTTTTTCTCAGAAACTATATAAGATATCAACATGATTTTTTTAGTTACTTTTATTAGACTTTTATTAAGATTTTGACCCGGGGGTTTTAAGTTATTCAAAAAATTAGTATGGTTAGGATTTTTTTTTTAAATACATAAAAAAATTACAGATTTTTTGTAAAAAAGCTGTAATAAAAAATGTATTTATGAGAATTTCGCTAAAAGCCCGGATTAAAGTGTGCTCCTTAATTTTCCCTTCAAGTGAAAAAAAAAATTGTAAAGATATCTTTAGTGGTTCCTGAGAAAAAGGTACATAAGTGGAAAAAATCTAAACTTTCGGGAAATCGCATTTAAAGTTAAAGCCTAGTCTAATGCAAAACATAAACCTACCTCAGTGCATTCCAGCCCCATATGCTGGATTGTCTGGATCTTCCTCTGCCTCATATTCATCTTCCAAACGCCTTTTTGCTAATGTAGAGCTTTGTCGACACTTTCTCTCTAATTCTTCTATAGCTTTCTGAGCCTTTGCGATTCTTGCTTCGTCCAGTTTTTTAAGGGCACTAACACAGTTCACTCCCGGAACAATGCCTAGATTTGCTAAGACTTTACATCTGGCTATGTTTCCCAAATTAAAACAAGCCAAGGCTTCATACACACCAAACTTGAGTGTATTCCTCATCACAAATGTCCTTTTGGGAATGCAAGACCAGATCATATTATTGAGCGACTCGCTCGGATTTTGATTGCCTCCATGGAAACATTTCTTCAGAAGTTCTGGAGACGCTAGATCTTTGAAAATAGGTTTTATTTCAGACATTACAGTGTCAGGTAAATGAAAATGTGAATCATGATCATAAATGTCCTTATTTTCTTTTGCTTTCTTAAACTTGCACCAGCTACTTGTTCCTTTTGGGCAAAGTCCGTGTGCTGGATGTTGGTTACTGGAGCACAAATGAAAATAAACAGCCCATACGGCTTCTTTCATCTTTTGTAGGCTACCAGTATTTCGTCTAATGGCTAGTCCGTAGTAAATTGCTATTTGTTTGATAGCAGCTCCGGTAAGTCTTCCACGACCACCTATTGTTTTGCCGTCAGAGAGTTCTTGCCTGCCTTTTTTATTTTTTAGTTTTAGACATCCTTTTTTGAACGTGCCCGACACATTCTAATTTTTCAATTATAAATTCAGGCCCATATGGTTTCAATTGCGATACAGTAGAGTAAGACGCAGTGTCACCATCACCAAGATAATTTTTGTACCTGACGTTATGTAGTGTTTTTGACCGCCTAAAAATATCAACCACTCCGGCTACCTCCATACCTCCGCTGGATCCCATGTAATTAGCTGCACAGCTATCTAGATGTTCTTTTTCAAACCTCTTTGGGCATCTGCAATGTTTAGATAGTATTTGAGCATCTATTACTTTACCTGTAGCAACACTAATTGCAGTCACAACTCCAAAATTGTGAGGTATGGCCTCGTCTCTGCCATGAGCCATCCAGTGCAACAGTTATATCCCTAGACTCATCACTCGCATCATCATTTTCACTAATTTCTACTTGTACTGCTTCTTCTGCTGATGTTTTCATAGATTCTAAGCTCACTTCCTTGGTAGCATTACAAAGAACATTATTGTAGTACTTGAATGAAGCTGGAGGAGGCATGTTCATTACTCCACAAAAGGTTCGAGCGCCCTGCTCACCTACCCCAACACAACGAAAAGCGTAGGCTAACCTAACATTTATTTCTCCCTTTCTTGTGCTTACTGCTGGCTGTTTGATTCTTTCACACTAAAATTACAGTTAACAAACATAATTTCTACTGTGAAACCTAAGCCTAATCTATCTTTTGCAACAAGATCTAGTTTTGCTCCACAATGTAAACATACAGCTATTTTACCGAGTAAGTTTTGAACAGTCCTCAAATTGACCAAGTCATATATTTCACCATTACCTAAATAGTTTTGGTAGTATGCCAAATTCTCACCAATTTTTTTCATACTTGAAGAATTTTGTTGAGGTACATCACTTTGAGGTGGGGTAGGCCTAGGCCTAGGAGAAGCACTAAGATCCACAGAATCACGATCACTTCCAGCACTTTCATCATTAGTTTCTTCACGAACAACCACAACCTTACGATTACCTACACATATAGGCTTATGCTTTTTATACACTTTAGATGAGCTAGGCATTTTTACTAAAAAGTAATAAAGTAAACTTAGGATGTCACTAACCAATTCAAATCAACAACACCTTGAAACTAATCAGAATAAATATTAATAATATTAATAAAAAAATAAACAACAAAACAGCTGTATTGTTGGGTGACAGCTGAGTTAGTACCAACCTCAGAAAACAAAATCACTGTACCACAGCGCTTACACAATACTATAACAAAGTTAGTCACTTAGCATGACAATGACAGCTTGTTGCGACAAAACCACCGAAAAACTCTCCATGTATTGCTTTATAAAAAGTGAGTAAATTGAGTTTGACTCAACGGATTTGCATGAAATTTGTTTTAAAATAAATAGGAATATATTTAAAACTAATTTCAGCAAAAAAATAAAAATTGAAAATTTTGACCCAGGGGGTCATCCGACTCCCCTTAAATTAGTTATATTCCCTTCAGACAAAATGTTAAGGCTAAAAGTGGATATTAAAAAAATCACTTTCAAGAAAAAGGGTTAAAATATGTACTTTATTTGATCTATTTTATTATAGAAGATCACAATCCTAATAAAATGTCAGTAGTGCTAGCTGGAGCTAACAAACAAGTTTTTCGTTCAGTTGTACACTTACCACAAGAAAAAATGCTAGACCACACACAAGAACAGAGAGCAGAATAGGCAGCTGCCACTGCACGCGACTCTGTAGCAAGGGCTCGTCACTCCACACCATGCCCACCTTTCCACTCTTCTGCCCCATCTTGACAACATCATCTGTAAATAATAATACAGAATTTACGACTCAAAAAATTTGTGTCAGGAAAAACTTGTTTTGGGGAAGATTGTTTCATATTAGTAGCAGATGGCATTTGCTACATCAATATCCTGTGTTTTTATTTTACAGGAAGATTCTGTACCTCCTAAAAATGTCCATGCGTTTTCAGTTTTGATAGCAACACCAATGAAGAAAATCTGCATTTTGCTGAAGTGATTATGAGCCCCGTTTGAATGTCATTAAAGATAATTAGGTTTCTTTTAGTGCCTACAATGAAGATGATTTACATATTGCAGACAATTTAAATCCAGTCTTCTAGAAGGTACTTAAATTTAAGTGCTGCTGAAATTAATAATTGAGTATCTAATAAGTAACAGGATCAATATCATAAAGAGAACTTATCACTTCTACTTAATATCAAAATTCAGAGTCTAGTAAACAAGGTAGATGCACTTCTATTAGTTTTAGATGCATGTATTTAAATCCTATTTGTATAAGTATTAATTAGCAATGGAATACAAGGAATGTCCAATAAACTTGTCCAATCTGGCAACCATGTACCAATCTGAGACCCAATTAGCCGTCGTTGCTTGGCAGATTCTGAAGCTGTGCATATTGTGCCAGTTATATTAGTTTCTGTTGTCTTTGTCCTTACCGTTTGTCAAAAATGGAAACCGACAATCAACAAAGTTTTTTGTGAAGTGGGTTGAAAGTACACGCTATCTTAACTGAACATTTAGGTTTAAAAAATAATTGTGAAAATTGTTCCCAAGCTGCTAACACCAGATCAAAATTTGAGAAGAGATGAATGTGTTATACACTAGAAAAATTCACTTGACAACAATGCTGGATTTCCAAATAAAGTTATTACTGGTGACAAATTGTGATTTTATGAGTTGAGTATGACATTGAACTAAAAAACCAGCAACTCAAACTAGAGCTAAAATACCCTGTTCGGACTGTAAAAAGGTATGTCATGCCAACTGTGTGAATATGACAAAAGAGGATGTTGATTACATCACTAGAAATAATCAAGTATGGCGCTGACCACTTTGCACCCAACTATGGAGGAAGAGCTTGTCCTCTGAGTGTGCCATTGATGAAAAAGAAAGTAAGGATAGGCCTAAGATGGACAATATTTACGAAATGCTGAAGGAAGCAAAAAGTGATCGGAAGAAAATGGAAACAGAATTGAATAAGTCCTTTGATTTTCTCATAAAAAAGATCAAGGATAACAAAAAAGCATTTGAGCATCAAGATAAGAAATCGTAAAAATACTTAGAAATAATAGAGTATTTACAAAAAGAAAATATGGCATTAAAGAAAAGGGTTGCAGAGTCAAAGCAAAAATAGAAAACAACGAGCAGTATATGCATAGTATAGTACGCGCGCTGAAGGTCCGGCCTCCTGGCTGGCCTACTAGTCATATAAAAACATTGACTCTGAGCGAGGCGGTCACAGACAGACGTGAAGGGTGATTGTTTACGCGTTTACGGAGTATTTGTATTTTGGTATCTCTTATAATTAGACCAGTATTTAAAATAAAAACATCAAATAGGTTAAGAGTTTGAAAGTTAACAAATTAAAACGTATATCAATAACAACAATTAAATATATCATACAAAATTATAAATCAGTTAATAACTTTAATTGAAATGAAGTAAATAAGAAATATATACTTCTTACTGTCACTAAGAAAAAATATTTCTGTAATTTCCTGTATCGTTAAAATACATATAATTTTTCATTAAATTGGTTTAGAATAAAAATGACGAGTTGGGAGTGACTCGTCAGTTTTATAAACTCATGGACGGTTTTTCTAACGACACATTTGTCGAAATCGTCTAGTTCTGTCACTGTTCTTTTTCTCTTGTATTTTTTGGGAGTGGTAAACGAACACTCTCCTTCCACTGAAGTGTCCAATAAACACTTTTCTCACAGAATTTTCTTTATAAGAGTTTTTGAAACGCCACATGCAACTGCAGTTCGTTCTAACGATTTTTTTTACGGGGATTCGTTGTTCATCTCTTAATTTGGCCTCATTCACCATGAACTCACTTACTCCAAATAATTTCCCTAGCCTGACTGACTTCTGATAGTTTTTCCTTGGGCTACTTTAGGAATAAAACGAGCCATAGTTGAGGTAGGAACCACTAAAGGAATAAACTATTTAGGATTTACGTTCACTAATTTTACAACCTTAAGAGTCTGCAGAGGCTGTCGGCCATGTTGGTTTAAATCTCATTAGAACGATGTTTTTTCGAACCGGACAAATGATCACGCGTGTCAAAATTTAACAATTATTTTTAAACGGTCTTTTCCAAACAAACTGCATTTGATCAAGAGTGAAATTACTCGAACTGCTTTGTGGATTCATAATTAGTTTAATAGACTAAATATAAAATTATTTAGTTTGAAGTTTTTATTTTCACCTATTTTTCAAAACTAGGCGTATGTATTCATAATATCAAAAGCAAACCCAATGCGCAATATCATAGCATTTTAAATGACCCCTCATACACAACGTTTGGTAAATAAATAAAGATAAAAATAACGTTGTTTTTATGAGAATTAAACCAGTATGGCTCTGCAGACGCTTAACACACTTAAGGGACACAAAAAAAAAACACAAACTGACTTATTACACTACAGTAGTTAGATAAAAACAAACATATAACCAACTAAATAATTGTTTATCGTACACTTGAGTAAACATTCCTAACACGCTAAACCACAAGCAAATATATCGCAAGCAGTCTGGAAACGTACTGAATGTGCATCCGTAGGTAACAATTAACGTAACTTATTTTAGAAGCAAGTGTGGGAAAGTCTGACAGTAGCGAATGTTTCCAGGACTGCAGGCATATTGGGCCCTCCACCCGTCTCCTCCCTATCACCGCTCGGCGGGCTCGAGGCCGGACCTTCGCCGCGCGGTCTATAATACGATAGAAATACAGAGCATCTCTGAAAATAAAAACGAGGATGTGTATGAAACCGTTTCGAAGGTTAGTTCTGCTTTTGATGTGAATATAACCAGAGAGGCCATAGATGTTTGTCACCGACTGAAAAAGAAACCTGGATCAGACCAAACAGCCGGCATCATTATAAAGCTTGAATGAATTAATGAAAATACTTATTTATTGAGGCAAAAATTAGGACCTCACATGGTCCTTTCTTACCTCAAAAACATAGATAAAAAATTATATTGAAAAAATGGAACATTTATAGAAAACTGTAAAACAATAACAAAAAGGCTAAACAAAAATATACATATATACCATAATAGGTGTGATATTACTTAGAGCTTAACATTGACTATGTTTGAATAAATTTTAATAACAAAACAATACTGTATGTACAATTAAAATAAATAAACAAACTAAAAATATGAAAACATTAATTAAAGTAATTATACAAAGTAAACAAACTGGTAAACTATTTTCAGTAAATTATCTACTTATGATTAAATACCATTAATTTTCCCATTCATACAATCCAAGAAAACCCCACCCAGCAGCCACCCAAGCTACCGGCTCAGCCCATCCACTTGAGAAGATATTTCTTTAGCTCGGCAACAAACCGCAGATGGCTGTTTATATGTTAATGGAGTCTAGTAAGGAGTTCCAGGTTCTGCAATCTATGACTGTAAAAGATTTATTGTGTAATGTGGTTATGTGATGTGGAATGCGCACAGTGTATATAAGAAACATATGCAAAATTGAAAAAAATTAATGGATCTTGAAGGGCACTATGTGGCAAAATAAATGGAGTTCAAAAGGTTAATTCCACTGTAGCTAGTAATCATGAGTGAAAAACTATCATGGGCTTTGTCTTGTCAGCATTCATGGGCTTTGTCTTGTCAGCATTCAGTCTAAGTCCATTCAGTTTTGTCCATTGTACAAGGTGCTCAATGTCCTTATTAATGTTTAAAGTTTCATTCATATCAACAACTTTAAAATGAGCATATATTTGTATATCATCAGCGTATGCATGAAACTTAGAAGTCTGTAGTACTTTGGCTATGTGTTTAGTATAAAGTGTGAAAAGTAATGGTCCCAATATGGGACCTTGAGGCACTCCACTCACCACTGGTCCCCATTCTGAAATGTGTTGGTCATAACACACACACTGCCTTCTACCTACTAGACAGGATCCCATCCATTTTAATGAAACTTCAGAAAATCAAGTAAACGGAGCTTAACTAGCAATATGCTATGATTGCCAATGTCACAGGCTTTACTAAAATTGAAAAGTGAACGGACATTGACTAATGACTAACCATATGTCATCTGTAACTTTCAAGAGTCTGCTTCAGTACTATGATATTTGCAAAAACCTGACTGATATGGATTTATTTGGTCATTTTCTGTTAAAAAAGAGGATATCTGGCTATGAACGATTCTCTCCAGACCTTTAGAGAGAGCAGGTAGAATACTGATCAGTCTATAGTCCTGAAGAAGAGTTGGGGATGGGACCTTGTTCAAGGGACGGACAAGAGAAGAGATTTCCATTGATCAGAGAAAATGCCAGTTCTTAAAGACTTATTGAAAATACTTGTTAACACTGGAAGGATTGCAAATGGTATTCTTTTTATTCATTGTTTAAGCCTCCCATAATCAAGTCACCCATGATCAAAACGTGAGTATAGTGTGGAAGGAGACATAAAAGCGTGTTCTCAAAGTTGACAAGGGGTCCAACCCTTGGAGGTTTATAACACACTCCAAGAAGAAGAATATCATTACCAGACAAGATTATTTCTAGGAACATGTAGTCTGGTTTGGCTGAGTATTCGCCTGGGTATGAAAATAAATGCTTAACTTTAAATTCATTTTTATATTAACTGCAACACATACCCCCTACCCACACATGCACGTGCAGTGGTATTGACCCACCCATCCTCCCATACACGTACAGTGGTATTGACCCACCCACCCTGCCATACACGTACAGTGGTAATGACCCACCCACCCATACACGTACAGTGGTATTGACCTACCCACCCTCCCATACACGTACAGTGGTATTGAGTTTAAGCAATCTGTCATTTCTAAAAAGTGTGTAACCAGTCAGCGATACCTCACGAGAAGGAATACTTGTTTGTAACCAAGTCTCGCTGATGGTAATGACGTGAAAATTAAGCTGATCAAACACAGCTCTGAACTCATCCACATGACCCCTCAAAGATTGTGCATTTATATGAGCTGCTTTTCTGAACTCATCCACATGACCCCTCAAAGATTGTGCATTTATATGAGCTACTTTAAACTGTTTATTAAATGGAGCTAAATTATTAGAAAGAATGCGGCCAGTGTTATCAGCAATACAGATAAATGGTGGAGAATGGGTGAGGGGAATGTGCAAGTGGAATGACAGGAGGGAGCGTAGGGAGGTGAGTTGTCACGGTATTGTTGACAGTCATGCAGTCTCACTATACTGGAACAGCAGCTTGGGTGGACATGAGCCATAAACACAACAGCCACCAGAAGGATCTTCCTGGACAAGCGTGCGCACGTCATGATTTACTTCAGATAGAAGAAAAATAATAATAATAATACTAAATAAGTGATAAAAATACACATCTACACTTTTCCCTTAAGAGATCTGCAACAACTTTGTCAGTGTCCTCACCCTCAACTTCTGGAACACCAAAAATACGAAAGTTGGTTCGTCGTGTGTACTTTTCCAGGTTGTCTGTGCGCTGCAAACACTGATCCTCTACACTTTTAAGTCTATTTTTCAAAGAGGATATTTCTTTTTTCATCTCAACAGTCACTGACAGAGCATCCACAACAACGTCTTTGAGCTTTTCGGCCAGCTTATAAACAATCCTGTCAACAATGCTGTCCTTGGTGAGGCAGGTTGTTATCAAGGCCTTGATGTCTGATAAGCTTGCCTTGCTGCTCTTGTTGGCTGGGGGTGGGGTAGAGTTACTGCTCAATGGCAACTTCCTGACCTTTGCCCGAGTCAGTTAAGAAGAATGAAGCATTTACTTTTAATATGAAAAATGTATTGTTTATGTCCCTATGACAAAGACCCGAAGCAACATACAGAAGAACACACTAGGCCAATAAATACATTTATAACACGCACACAAAATTTCACTGTGAAATTCCAAGAAAAAACCACTAATATTTTAAATAAACCACAGATCCGAACTCACTCCAACATTTCCTAACCTCTCCTTGTGAGGAGAGAAGACAAACAAAAGATTTTTGATAAACGTCGGGTGAAGAGAAAATTTTCTACCACTGATCTGGGCTATGGACAAGCTGCCGTTCCATCCAGTTTATATGAACAAGTCTCTTCCCGGCCAGGACGAAGCTTTTAATTGTTGCTCGCACATTGAAAAGGTAAAAGCAGTACATCTATATCTGGGTCCGGGATGGAAAAATATTTATCAGGAAGCAGCAAGATGAACCTGTGGTTGTCATCGGTTCAATGGAAACCATTACAAAGCTAAGTTAAATTTTTTTGTAGTTATTATTTGTAGGTTAGTTTATTGGATTTTGTATTAATTATTTTTTCTTTGTTCTTATATTATATACTTTTAAAATGGAGCTAAATGAATTCCTTTCTGAGTTAAATAATTTCCTAAGTAATAATAATGACCTTATTGTTTTCCAGCAAAATATTAGTAGCTTAAGAGAACATTTTGACTCTTTGTTGGTTTCTGTTTCAAAAGCTTTTCAGTTATTTGTCAACATTGTAAAAAGGCATATTGAGAGAGCAACTGATGATAATCCTTTAGTACAAAAATACAGATTGCTAAAGCCATGAATGACTGTTAATATTTGTAAACGTCAACGTTTCAGAAATCAACTTCGTAAAAAGGTTAAAAAGAGACCAAACGATAAGAAGGTTCAGAGGTTTGTCAAATCTTTTTCAGATAAGTTACCAGTGATATAGACCAGGTAAAGAAAAACTATTATAGCAATAAATTTCAACAGAACGGAAAAAAACAATGGAACACTACTAACGACATCTTAGGTACTTCTCAAACTAAGCAGGCTCTACAAGGTATGTTTTCCCATTTAATTCCTGATAAACTTATTACTGATCCAGAAGGTATTTCAAAATAATTTATTGAATATTTTATCAAAGTAATAAATCAACTAAGGGACTCTTTGGATTATCCAGATGGATTGTATGCTCAAGAGTTTAGAGATACTTTTTGTGACATTAATTCGAGAAATTAATTCATTGTTCACCTACAAATGAAGGAGAATTATTCAAAACAATAAATAGTATATCTTAAAATAATAATAAGATATAAGTGATTGTAATCCCACTTCACAAAATGGTGCTACTTCAGATCTTAATAATTATCGGCTAATCTCATTACTATCAGTTCTGTCAAAAATTGTTGAGAAAATTATGAAATCACCTCTTATCAGTTTCTATAAAATTAACGGTATATTATCTGATAATCAGTTTGTTCCAATCAAATCTACTGAAGATGCTTTACTTAATTTCTGTTCTAAATAATATGTACAATAAATCTGACTTGCATAATAATCAGTCGATAGTTGATTTTTTTAAAGTACCGGGAGACCGAACTTCGCTCATTTGAATTTTGCAAACTTCAAAGGTAGCGTCCATATCTCTCAGAGGATCGATTGTTGTTGCTCTTCCTTGTAGGTTATTAATAAAATTTCGTTTCGGAGTCTTTCGCATTTACCTTTGGCCCCTTTGTCGAGAAGCCTTAAAGGAAAAACATTTTTTGATCAGAAGTAAATGGTTTTAACGTTGGTAAAATTAAAAATTATGTAGGGGCCTAACATAACTAGAATATTATGTTAATCTGGTCAGTGTATTGTAATAGGTAAGTGTTATTGTAATAGGTAAGGTACCGAGAAAGCAGAGTGGAGCCAGTGGGCCTACAAGAGGCCTGTACATTTCTCGAGAGGTGGGACCATCTACCTCGCCGAGCTACTGCTGATTCTCTGCCGTAGCAGCATTCATCAGCCCAATTTTTGGTGAGCTTCAATTTCTTTAGTTAATTTTTTGTATGTGCTGTTTTGTTGTATACTCTGCTGACCATACTTCCTTAACATCTGATCCCTTCCTTCCTGAGCTCATGCTCTCAGGATGTCCTATTCAAATTTAACCTACCCCATTTCCTTTACCGTACTTCCTGTTGTTTCAATGATCTTAGAGTTACTAATAATTTATTTATTATAATTGAGGCGAGTAATTTAATTAATAGTTCGGTTAAGTAAACCACAAAGGTTTACACCGCTTATGGAGGAGTCTACATGTATATTAAAAAAGATTATTTTTTTACTGTTATGTTGGATTTTAAAGAGAAATCTGATGATTTCAACATTGAATATGTAGCATAGAAGCTAATTTCAAAAATTGATAAAAGTAATAAGAAATGTACGTTTTAATCCATATATATATATATATATATATATATATATATATATATATATAAAACTTCTAGTGGTGATTTTAAACATTTTGTTAACAAAAATAATGTCTTTTTAGAGAGTTTAAGAAGAGAATCAGACAAATATATTTTTTTGGTTGGATATTTTAATTAACCAGTAGCGTACATAGTTGGTTGAAGGCCATCTCCATAACCTACAGGTTCTCAGTTTGATCTCAATCAAAATCATGACAAATTTTGTAAGGGATCAGCTGATAACCACCAGCTGTTTACTTGTCATAGGATAATTAATTGATGAAGCTTCTTAATGAATGGTCGGCCATACTTTGTAACAATGACTACATTTGGTCAACTAAACTCATCACACTCATTTAAAATCTATTCACCCATATCTTGATGATCAGCATTCTTAAAAATAAATAAGTATCAATTTGCTATAAAATTTAAAAACAAACTATGGGATACCCCTGCACGATTCGCTTGCCAACCCCGTCACTCACAGCGCTCATGACTCCTCGGCATGTCACTTTTGACTTCAAGTATTAGTAATAAAACTGTATTAAGCAAAGTCATATTACTTAAATTTATTTACAGTACCTCACTCACTGCACTTGATTTGAACTCTATTTATAGTATAATAATTATAAACAACCAATGTTATTACTAAGCCTATTTCAATGTTTTCATTTTATTTAACGGCTAATGATAACACACACACGACATGTATTGGATCTTTTATAATTAACATGATATTTTACTGTGCTACTCTCCATGTTTAACCTAACAAATTATTTGATCCATTTAACATTTGTTTATGCCGCCAGCTGGTCAATTAAAATTAATCTCCATAAGAATAAAATTGCAACTTTGACGCCGTGGAGGACAAAAACCAATGGGAATTTCAAAAATTTAGTTCCAATATGACTTAGAAATCAAAATTATCTTTTGAATTAAGAAAAGTCATCAAAATAGTTCAAGTAATAAGTTCAGAATGTGAGTGAACTAAATGACCCAATTGTTTAAATATATAGGATGATAAGGAAAAACAAGTGATTATGAATATGTTGCTGGATATGACAGGTTTTACTGTATTTATATGGTGCACACTATCATAATCAGTGGCGTAGCGACAGAGGAGCGAGTGGAGCGGCGGCTCCAGGGCGGGCGACAGGGTGGGCGCCGTGAGGGGCGGGAAGTTCCAGAAGCCAGAAACGCTAATTTTAGAACAAGACTACACAGAGTGGCGCGCGGGAAGCACCCCTCCCACTCCCCACCACCCTCGACGCGCATCGCACATTGTTTTCGTCACTCTTCACTCTTTCAGTCATTTCAGTCTAGTTTAGTGACCTGAGCTGAGACAGTGAAGTGTCTGTGCATACCCACCGAGTCATTGTCTTACTTTTGTTTCTATTTGATTTGCAAAGTACTGATTTTTAAATACGTTTATGTTAACTATTAATATATTGATCTTCATATTGTAGGTTAGTGTATGTGTTAAGAATTATCGTGACAATCTTTAGTAAATAATGTCCAAAAAACTAAGTGGTGCAGAGTATCGGAAACGAAAAAAAGAGAAGGAGGATGCAGAAAATCAAGAACTTAAGAAAGTAAAGAAGTTATCTTCATACTTTTCGAGGGAACCTGTAGTTTTTCAAGGACCCAGTTGCAGCTCACAAGAACCTACAAGCGTTGAGGAGTTAAAGCAAACACCTGTACCTGAACACGCAGACCCAGGTATTCTTTTGACCCATTCTGATATTGTTCTAGAGCCTGAAAACATAATAGAAGAGTTGGGCGAAAGTTCAGAAAAACAGATTAATATAAGTTCTTCTGACAAGGGTAATTTTAAAGGTGATCTTACAGCTGAACAAAAACGATTAATAATTAAATTAGGCCCTCACCAACCTAAAGGGCAGTTCCCAAGAGAAAAAGATGGCAGAAATAAAAATAGAGGGTTTGACGAGAAGTGGTATTTTCAAAAGAACAAAGAAAACCAGTTGACCATAAAACGTAATTGGTTAAGCTACTCAAAAATTCTCAATGTTTGCTATTGCCAGCCATGCTGGCTTTTCAATATGTCATGTAGTGATGTGGGGTTTTCGAAAGGTACATCTGATTGGGCACATTTGGGACGAAACATTAAAGATCATGAAGAAAATTCGCAGTCATGCAATTGCATGTGAAATATATTACCGCTGGCAGTTAGGCGTAACGGTTGATAGTGAGAGCCTGGAAGAGATTAAAAAAGCCACTGATTACTGGAGACAAGTTTTAAGGCGAGTTGTAGACGTCATTATTACATTAGCTACAAATGACTTACCACTGAGAGAACATAGATTAACTGATGATGCAACTAAGTCGAAAGGAAATTTCCTTGAGATAGTACATATGCTAGCAAGATATGACCAGGTCCTAGCAGATTTAATTAAGCTACCCAAACGTACCGTTAAATTCAACCTTAGCCCTCAAATTCAAAATGAGCTGATCAACCTAATTTCCAACGAGATAAAAAAAGAAATAAAGGAAGAAATGAAGAAAAGCCCTTATGTGACTATTATCTTTGATACAACTCAAGATATAGCAAAAATAGATCAATTGAGCACAGTGTTTCGTTATGTAAAGATAAAAACTGACGATGATGAAAGGCCAGTACAACTAGTTATAGAAGAAGCGTTCGATGGCTTTATGGAAGTAGAAAGCCAGAAATCAGAGTACTTAGTAAATATTGTATTAAATATTATAGAAGAATACTCAGATATATCTAAAGTTCGAGGGCAAGGCTACGATGGAGCCGCTAATATGAGTGGTATTTATTCAGGCCTTCAAGCAAGAATAAAAAGTAAAAATCCTGCAGCTAAGTATATTCACTGTTGTGCTCATGCACTTAACCTGGTAATTCAAGACTCAGTAACAAATATTTATGAAATCAGGAATTTCTTTGACAACGTTCAAAGTCTATATGTATTTTTTAAAGCCATATCACGATGGTCATTGTTGACCAAATCAACTATGTTGCAAAAAACCTTGAAGAAAGTATGTCCAACAAGGTGGAGCTCAAGAAACCAAGCCGTCGACGCCCTTCGTTGCGGTTATTTTGACATAATGAAAGTACTGACTTTCCTAACGTTAGAAGGTAAAGACCAAGAAGAACAAAGCCAAGCTAAATCACTATTAAAATATTTTGAGCAGTTTCCGACAGTCATTTTGATTGTAATGGAAAGTGTGCTGCTTGAAACTATGGACATAATTTCCAAAAAACTTCAAAGTACAGAAGAAGACTTGGAGCACGCAACAAAAATGCTCTTGAATCTTAAAACAAAAATCACCAAACTTAGAAGTGAGTGGCAAACAGTTAAAGACGATGCAACTAAACTTTGCTTAAAATGGAAAGTTGTACCACGTTTCACTGAATCAAGAACAAAAAAGAAGAAAAGAATGTTTGATGAAGTGCAAGTTGATGAGCCCATTATAGACAAGGAGAAACGTTTCCAGGTTGAGGTGTTCAACCGTAGCCTCAACATAATCACAATACAGCTGACAGAGCGTTTTGAGGCTGTTACTCACATCACCACGAGTTTCCAGTGTCTGAAGCCTTCTTTTTTAGTTGATGCAAGTGACGAGGAAATCTTAGAATCAAGCAAAATCTTGGTACTTAACTACGTAGATGATGTCTCTCCTAACCTAGGTCTACAGCTTGTAAGGCTAAAAACTTGTTTTTCAAGTCACATAAAAAAACTCAAAAGTATAAGGGAACTTGCTGATACTTTGATAGTGCGTGCTCAAGTTGGTTCCAGCTTTCCAGATGTTGTGAATGCTTGTTTAATTTTTTTGACATTACCTGTTACAACCGCAAGTGCAGAGAGATCATTTTCAAAACTAAAACTGATAAAGAACTATCTTCGCAGCACCATGTCTCAAGAGCGTCTGAGTTCCTTAGCAACCATCTCCATAGAACGCAGCAGAGCCAAGAACATAGACTTAGAGACGCAGTAACAGAGTTTGCAAGTGTTAAGTCACGAAAGAAGATTAGCTAAGCCAGCAAGATGTGAATTATTTTTGTAACTATGTTCATGTTTTACATGTACTGAACTTAAAAATAACAAGTCTGTCTAACCATCTTATTGTTATGCTGTGTTAGTAGAGATAATATAAATATAATACAAGTTTATTAAAATATGGAACATGTTTTTATTTTTATCCCGAATCCAATACAATTTATATTTAAATTCTCTTGTTATAAATTCAAACTAGGTTTCTTACTAGGAATGAAACTTTGTGAAGAATGTAATCTATCAGTAATTAGCATACATTTTATATGGTCAGAGGGATCAACCGTTTTTACCGTGGTAGAGTGAGGTGTGGGTGTCGGTTACCGATTGATGATAGTGTTCGAGGGGGGGGGGGCGCCAGCAGTTGAGTCGCTCTATGGCGCCAAAATCCTCGCTACGCCACTGATCATAATACTAGAAGTTTTATTAGAAACTACCGTACTTATATTGAGAAGAAAAGAAAGTAAAACAATAACAAAATATAAAATGAATATGCCTACTTACCCAAAACGTTACTGTGAAACTGAGCTGTTTCCCAGTCTCTTAAAACTCTCTTTTCCCCCATCAGCCTTTGAACAAATTTGGACCCTATAAAGGGTAGCGAGGGGCCCCACGACCAGTCCTCATACTCCTCATTTTGCTTATTATCTTCAAAAATAATACTACATTCACAATCTGAAATTCAAAAAAAATATAAATTGGTTTAGGTTTCATGTTTACATTAAGGTAAATAATTACTGATTACTTACATTCATAGTAATTGACAGTTTGAGTAATTTTAAATGTTAATAATTTTTATATAATAATATAATCTAGCAGGTACATAAAATATGCATTTAGTTACAGCTCAGTGTTGAGTAGAGATTAAGCCATTTGATACATATTTTCTTGTCTACAAAGTCTATACGCATAGTTTTCTTTTATAGTCTAATTTCTTGATCAGCTGTTTTACAGACTTTTAGAGCTAAGCAGTATTGCTTGGCTTGTAATTAACAATGGCCTAACTGATCAATGTAAACTGTATAGGTATAACCACCCTAAGTAATCTTTAAAAACTAATATTTTTTTGAAATCTTCAGATCATTGAATATTTTTTAAGGAATAGTTTGTCTTAACACTGAATCACTGTGTTTTCTAGATTCAATTTTACAACCATAATCACATAATAGATGATGTGAATAAATGCTGGTACTAAGTACTTGTGGGTACTGCACTACTTCCTGGCCAAGGTGAATAAAGAGAGTACTAGTTCTATCACTATTTACTTAAATCTTGAGGACACATTAGAGTTGCTACTATGTACTAAAATATGCAAACCTTAACCAACTCTCACTATATAAATATTCACATTGTAGTAAAACGTTGAAATAAATGTCTGAAACCCCTTTCTATGACAACTTTTTCCAGAGTATATGTGTTACATTAGCTGTTCTGAAATGTTTGTACAGTTTACATTGATTCATTAAGTATGTTAATACATCATAATCACTGTCGCCCAGGAGACATGATTATCGATCATAATACGATTTCATCGATAAACATTTGCTGTAAAACAATATTTCTTCATATTCTTGGGTCATGTCCACTTCCAGGCCATTGAGGATCAGTACTGATAATTATCACATTTGCAATATATGTCGAACATTTATTTTTATTAAACCTTTCCTGTTTAAATATTCCTCTTCAAACCCTCTGTTTTATTTTTATTAAGTGCAATTCAAAGCACCCTTGGTTTATAATAATTTTCAATCCATTCTTCTTCGGCATCATTCCTTTCTCCAGATAACCTTCTTAAATATCTTTTTCAAAACAGATATCTTGGTCGCAGGTGACCAATTTAGACCAAGATAAACTATTGCTCACATCTAATATCCCAGATGCACTCTTTGCAGTTTATAAAGGCTTCTCAAATCCCAACATACTTATTACCCGTGGGTAAAATCATGGCCTGGACTGTACGATTTACCAGTAATATTCATTCACTTTCTACTCTACTAGTTCGCCCCCTTACTCTGTCTGAATAAGTTCTCCTCACAGATCAATAGTCTATGCGAATTGGGCAGAATAAGGTTAAGAAGGAGGATCAGCTTCTCCTCTAAAAATAAAAGCAACGAAATCCCATACATTTTCGCAGGGTGATGGCCAGGCACCATATTTAAACACAAAATGTTCCTTCCCAATCATAGAAATATAGGTTAAGGGGAAAAGGGTCTTTTTGGATGAACAAAATTTTATTGGAAAAATATATATATATTTGGGTTTGGTAGAAAAAGACACGTAACTAAAAAAAAATAGTTAAAATGTTTTGTGATTTTTAAGTTAAAACAAAGTCTTCAGTGGTATAAAACAACCTTTCCTAGACATGTAAAGCTCATTGCTTAACTTTTTACAAAAGTGTTATGGCTTTAGATGCAAGTAATCCCGGGATATTACTTGCACATAGTAAAAATATCCATTTCTCGCAATAATCTAAACTTCTTGGATGTTAAAATTTCCAAAATGTGCGCTCTCTCTCTCTCTCTCTCTCTCTCTCTCTCTGGGTGAGTAGGTAGATGTATGGGAGAGTATAGTTTATACCAACTAGGTAGGTGGGTGGTTGGATGTGTTAGAATGTATGCTAATTGGTGGATGAAAAAAATCAGGCTGTAAATAAACAATAACAATACACATACAAAAATGAGTAGCCTAATTATTAAAAATAAGCTATGAACTATTACTATATTGAAAAGATAACAGGATAACATTTTTTTTTAAATAGGGTACAAATTGAAAGGGAGAATAAAAAATGGTGGTATGCCTTTCATAATTTTACTTACGATTTCATTAGAAATAGCTACATTTTCAAAAAAACATATCAATTTAAAAAAACAAATATAGGCCTACAAGAAATCACGAATACTACTCATGATTGGCACAAGATGTTTGGCTACCGCTCAAAAGCATTCTAAGGCCTTGTAAAAATACAGTAGTGATAAAAGTTGATTTGAAAGAAATACCAACTAATAAATCAATTGATATTCTCTCATTCCAATATACAGTCTGTGTTTGATAGTCCGACACGTCTATTAGCAAAGATCACCAGTCTATGTTTTGGTCAACCATACAGTAGGCTAAATATTATCTGCACTACCATATGTTAAGTATAATAATGTATATACTGAACTTGTTTAGTTTCTGTAAAGTACTGTAGTAAAAGAATGTTCCTTGCATTATATTATCTTTATTTTATGCCTACCATATTCAATTCAATGATCTTAAATACTATAATGTCCAATAAATTAGCCTATTGTATGAAGTAGTCAGAGGTCTGAGTGCAGTTTTGTAGGTCACTGCTGACATTTCATTGCCGATAATATCACATTTGGTAATCCAGCCAATTTTGGTCATTCTTAAGTTTCACAGTCCCATACCTCTCGAATTATCGAGAGCCAAGTGTACTAGATTTGATAGTATGAAAATGATCAGTTATCACTAACTGCATTAGCTAAGATGATTTATTTATTCTCCCAATGATTACGCAAATTGTACAAATGACATTGCATCTCCAGATGAATTGGCTATAAATAATGATACATTATAGAAATATAACAACTAGCCTCTACATTATATATGATGTATTACACAAATACAATCCAGCGCTATGTTGACTCACTCACCAACCCCTACATGTTCAGTGGTGATCACCCACCCACCCACTCCTATACGTCCAGTGGTGATGGCCTACTCCTACACGTTCAGTGGCGATGACCCATCCTTACACATTCAGTGGTGATGACTTATTAACCCACCCCTATACGTTCAGTGGTGATGGCCCACCCACCCACCCCTACACGTGCAGTGGTGATGAATGTGTAGGGGACTAAATTCTGGAGAAGTCTGTAATATTGCCAGGTATACAGCTTCGCCAGTAAGAATATGTCTAAGGCAACGGATATCTAGCTTATGCCAGTTAGAGAAAAGTGCTTTCAAAATGATTCCAAATTATGGTGAATTCTCTAAAGGATGTGTTATATCTCTGAATACTTAATATTTATTAGCATGTGTTCTTATAATCAGATGATTGTATTTATCTAATGTTTATGTTTATGTTTTCAAGTTTTACTTTTGGGTATAAAAACCATCTATTTTTACATATTTATTAATCATTTATTTGTATACGAAAATGGCGACGAGGATTTGGGATTTCTTGTTGGATTTTTAGATTTGTTCATTTATTCACTTTCACATCATGGCTGAAGAATTAATCAACACATTAGTGGAGGCACTACGCCAAGTTCAATTACCTCAACAACCGACACAATCTACGAGCCGATACAATGGACGGGACTTTCAACTTCAACCATACGATGAAAATGAAGAAGCATTCGACAATTATGTATCACGGTTAGAGAATTTCTTCAAGCTACAAAATATTACAGAAGATGACAATGAATCAAATGCACATAAAATCCACATACTTCTTAATTGTTTAAGCCCTAGAATTTTCCAGACCTTGTCTGCACTAACAGCTCCTCAGAAACCCTGTGAAAAGAATTATGAAGAACTCGTCAAGTTACTAAAGCAACACCTCTGCCCTAAAGCTAGCGAAATGGCAGAACAACATCGCTTTGTACTTCGACTCCAGGAAGATGGTGAGTCTATTGGCCAGTACATATCTAATCTGAGACAAATAGCTAATGCATGTAACTTCGTGTGCTCTGATTGTAACAAGTCAACTATGGATGTTCACCTACGGTCACAGCTTGTAAGAGGGATTAATGATAATGACATTCGCGAAAGAATTTTACAGCAAGGAACAATCATGACTTTCGATGAAACAGTTAAACTTGCCATAGCAACTGAAGCAGCAAAGTTGGAAAGTCGACAAATGCAAAACCAAAGGTCATCGACTCCAGGAGTAAATAAGATCAGTTTAAATAGGAAAGTTACCAACCCGACATTTAAAGATAAACTTAACAAGTTGAAAGGTTGCTGTTTTAGATGCGGTAGCTCATCACATAGGTCTAATGAATGTGATGCGAAAAACAGAACTTGTCACAACTGTCAAAAGGTAGGACATATAGCAAGGGTATGTCTTACAACTTCAAAACAAATTAATCGAAAGGGCCAAAAACAGTTTGGTCAGGCCTTATGTTCAACAAACTCTGAAAGATCCGGATCAGATCAAGAAGACATTTTCTGCATGCGGCAGTATAAGGGTAGTCGTAACGACAAAATGATGGTACAAGTGACTGTAGATGGCGAACATATAGATTTAGAATTGGATACTGGAGCAGCAGTCACAACAATTTCTCTGGACACTTTTACAAGATTATTTCCTGAAAAGATTCTTAACCCGATTCACCTCAAACTACATACATATACTAATGAGGTAATCAAACCACTAGGTGTGTGCCAAGTAAAAATAAAGCATGACAACAAAATGGTAAAAGGAGATCTTTACGTTCTTGCCCAGAAAGTGGATTCTATAATGGGCAGAGAGTGGATAAGGAAGCTCAACATTTCATGGGCTGATATTAGATCTTTACGAGCTTCTCAGCCAACACAGGCTCAGTCATTAGACAGACTTCTTCAAGAATTCTCTGACATCTTCGACAAAAGAGTAGGCACAATTCCTAATTTTGAATGCGCTCTTCAACTCAAAGATAATGCTAAACCTGTTTTCAAACGTGCCAGACCTGTACCATATGCTCTCATGGGAAAAGTGGAAGAGGAGTTAAAAAGATTGGAGACTGAGAAAATCATAGAAAAAGTATCACATGCAACGTGGGCGACACCTATTGTACCTATAGTAAAACCTAATGGGTCGATGAGACTTTGCGCTGACTACAAGGCAACCCTCAATCCCCTACTGCAAGATGAACACTATCCAGTACCGAGAATCGAAGATATTTTTGCGCGGATGTCTGGAGGGAAATTCTTCTGTACGTTAGATGTCCATCAAGCTTACCTACATGTCGTTATGAATGAAGAAAGTTCCAAAATGCAGGCAATCACCAAGAAGTCAACTTCTAATCACCAAGAAGTCAATGTACATAATAATGAAAATATTCTCAAGCCACAAGGACATTTGAGAGTTACAAATGAAGAAACTGAAAAGGTCATTCAACCACGATCTGAAGGAAACGGAGAAACTGATGATGCATTATGTAAAGGAAATGTTGACATTTTACCCGCACCAGTTTTGCCTGAATCAACAGAATTGAGAAGATCAACGAGACAAAGGAAACTGGTAAAACGATACGGTTATGACTAATGTATCTGAAAATCTACAGAGTGAATTAAGGAGGGAGGACTGTTATATCTCTGAATACTTAATATTTATTAGCATGTGTTCTTATAATCAGATGATTGTATTTATCTAATGTTTATGTTTTCAAGTTTTACTTTTGAATATAAAAACCATCTATTTTTACATATTTATTAATCATTTATTTGAATACGAAAGGATGACAATAAGTTATAGCATCTAAGAATAGTTTAAGATACTTTTGTGTTCTGCATAAAAACATATTTCTTTGTGTTGCTTGTAACTAACATAAAAAATTTTGATTTTTTGGCTTATAGGCTACTCATTTTAAGATATAAGGCGGAATAAAATTATTTCATACCACTTGGTATCATGCTTAACTTAAGAATTAAACAAAATATTTCGAAAATTGGACATAGGCTTCCTTAACTACCCATAGATGCCTTTGGATGTTGTAACCTAAGGTTCATCACAACTTGCTCCTAACTCTTTATATAACTTGCTTATTTCTCTTGACACACAATCATGACTACACAGATGACACTAAACACTAGTTTTTCATACTGCTAGGTTTTCTCTTAATCTATGGGGTAATAACTCAGCTAACAGGGCTTTATTCATCAGCATAACGGTTTGATAATATTGAAATCAACCGAGTAATAGCCCTGCTTTATTTATATAGAACCACGAGAACATTGACTTTAAGTAACCTCTACATTTCAAGTAACCTCTACATTTCGGCCAATAACCAGCTTCTCTTATCAAATTTGAATCTTACAATGAAGGAATATTTATTATTATAGGCCTAGTTAGTTTATTGATTTAGGATAGACATAGGCCTACTAATACAGGTGTAATGAAAATTTGGAGTGTAAATAAAATATGAACTGTAAATTGACAAACAAAAGATCAACAATTAATATTTAATCAAAGGAAGAAGGATCATCATCTATCACTGCAGTGATGCTAATGTTTTAAAATTAATTAAGATAGGCCTTTAACTTTCTTTGAAGTTCTATATTCTGATCTGATAATTTAGCTGTCATCTATCGATCCATGGCAGTTTTACCAAAATAACTACAGTTTAATACTATTAGAATTTTAATGATTAGTTAAAATTTCAAAAACACATGTCAAACTACCTTGATAAACTAAAAGCAGAAGCACAATACACAAGCTGACACAACCAAAACGAGTGATATGGTGATATGTGCTGAAAATTAAATCCCATGCAGCCATATTGACAAACGGTGCACTGTTGCCAAGCGCTACAAACTAAAAAACTTAAAGGAATCAATATTTTACCAAAAGTGAAGTACTTCAAAACTAACTTTATAGTTTTCCTACTTCATATCACAATAAAGTAACAAGAAATAAATAGATTGGAAACAAAAATTGATTTCACTAACTTTTTCAAACACTAATTAATTAAGGTTTATATGTACAATTAATGTTGCAATATATAATATTGAATTGATCAATAATAAATATTAAAATTCGTAAGAGATCATTTAAATAATGAAAAATGTATAAAAACATGTGTAAAATGGTTTTTTTCATGTGTGTAATGAAAAATGTGTAAAAACAACACTGATATTTTACCTAGAGGTTTTTACTGTTTTTATGCAGAGACCCTAACTTCTAGGATGGCTGCTAAATCAACTAATTGTTATACAGATAACGATAACAGAGGGTTGGATGTTCGGTCCACGTAATACCGACATTGCGTCCACTCAATGGTTGCTATCGGCGTGGACACTACTAGAGCAATCTGAAATATCCATGTTGGGTGGAAATCATTGTACGGATGTTGTGTGGGGGAGATAACTGAGTGTCAGGCTTGTCAATTAGCTGAAATTCAGACCAACTCTACGTGGTTCGGATTTCACGTAAAGCTGTGGGTCCTTTAGTTTCCCTGGTTGTTGGGCTATTAATAAATTGCCCCTTTTGAGGAACAGTTAACTCATTTAGTAACCAGCCTACACTCATATAATCATTAATATTCACCTTAAAATACGCACAACGTTATGTCGGTGTCTCATGTGTAAGAATGTAAGGGCTATTAGATATATGATTTGAGTACTTTGATATATATATCCATCATAGACCTTCTAGAAGGTCTATGCTTCCATCTTCTAGAATCCTGAAAAACTTATTTTCAAGATAAAAATGGCAAATTCTAAAAAATCTATTCTCGTATGTTTATGATTTACCCATTGTGATGGATAACTTATGTGTGCGTATAGTCTACTCAAGTGGTATGTGTTCATGGCACGATTCTATGCTTATCTTAGATTCAGTAGGGTTGACGTTCCTTCTGTATATTTGACATGAATCAGTCACTAACGTTGCATTAAATAACCTATAAATAATTTTGCATACAGTAGCATCTAAAACTACTACTAAATAACAAGAATAAAATTGTGGAAAATACCCCACTGGAAGCGTATGATATTAAGCTATATTGCTGAACAAGTAACTAAGATTCATAAGTAATAGCACTTTTTTATGCGAAAATAAGGAATTTTGTGTGATGCACTAAAAATTCGGTATGTTATCAATGTTTCAAGTAATAGCCTACCACTTGGTCAAGTCAAGGCAATTTCAATAATTCTTAAATTACAACTCTTTAATTGTAATAGCATAGACCTTCTATTGTACGGTATAATAGAAGATCTATGGTAATAGTACAATAATATTCTGTAATATTAAAACATTATAGTCAGGTAGAGATTAGAGTATAGTGATTTTATTTGGAATTCTGTTTATAATTTACACGTTGACACTTTGGAACGAATACAAAATAGATTTTTAAGGATTTTATTTTTCAAATCATTTCATGTATATACGTATGCTATTCCATATGAAGAGCTTTTGGAATTGTTTGGTTACCGGAGGATGGATATGTGGAAGACACTTATCAGTCTTGTTTTCCTTTACAAGTTGGTACACGGAGGCGTAGATGATCCTGCGAGTTTAGAAACCCTGTCTTATCGTGTCCCCAGTTTTAACTTTAGAACAATGTTCTTTTTTCTCTCCCTTTGCTCGCACTGTTTCACATATGTTCGCTCCGCTCTGCCGGTTAATGAGGGCCTACAATCTGATTGTCAGTGAGGGGTCTGACATTGATATATTTTTCAATATATTTGGAGTATGTAAATTGAAGAGTATAGCTGGATTTTTTGTTTTTGTATTATTTTGTTATTGTTTTATTTGTTGTTTGATGGTTTGTTACGTTTATTTGTAAGTTAAATTGTTATTGTTGTATATTTACACATTTATATGAGTTTCTTCGTAATATATTTATATTATCTTATTATTTGTCATACATTGTTTATTTATTTGACTATTCATAGTCAGAGCCTTGCACATTGAGAATTGTTTACATTTATAAAGATTCTTTTCGTTAGTAATATATATTACATTGTACAAACATTTAATTAGTTATCTGAACTGTTATATTTTATTATTATTTTTTTCATGTATACTTTGGACTGAAGTCGAAGTGATCATTACATAAAAAATACGTCAAGATGAACTTTATACGATTCAGAACTGCTTCAATGTAATTGGTATTCACTGTATTGAGGCATGTAAATAAAATAAATACTCTTATTTTGTCAATACTAAAACTGATACAAATATATAAAGGATAATCTGTTAATCAATGAGGAAAGGAATTTATAATTATCAACACTGAAGTACTACATAAAAATATCTTAACACGAGTCGTAAGGTATCATAATTTATATCATACCGTAGTAAGTTTGTTTATGGATCCAGAGTATTCATTTCTTCAAATATTTTTTACTGGTTATTCATGTAGTAAAGAAGTCGAATTAAGCCACACAACAATATATTTTATAAAACAAAGATATTGGTATACATGGCGGAACACAGAAAAGGGACTCAGCCTATTACAATGCCCTCAATCAATAGTAAGATAGAGGATCGCCTTACTGTGTCCATGTATTATGAGAATATCAGGTAGAAACATGACTCAAGAAAAAATAAACATAAAATAGATTAAAAGGATTTACATTAATTGTTAATCTATTCGTTGAGATATAAAATATTAGGCTCATTAATATGAATTGCCCTATTAGGCAAATTGAATAATATGTCGTATTAGTACACTATTATAAAAAAAAAAAAAAAAAAAACTAGAATCAGGGATAGCTGTAACATCTGTTAACAAAAAAACAAAAACACATTTAAGTAGGTAATTTACACTTCAACTGGTGCTATTTATACATTTAAGATATTATTTTAAATTTTAAATATTCACAAATAATATTTATTTATTTGAAATTTACTGTCAATAAATCAACTCTTCAAAATGAAAAAATGGATTTGTATCTATATTTTGCTCACATAAAATATTTTTTCACCAATTGAAGCTTTAGTCCAAACGAACCAAAATAAAAAAAAAACAAATATTCGATGAGAACATTAAAAGAAGTATAATGATGTTTATATATTTAAATTCTTTGTAACCAAACTACCCCCCGGAAATGGCAAATCTACCTCCTCCCCTCTTCCTATCCCTACCGGCTTCAAAAGCACAAATTAATTTTACTTGAGAAAGCATATTCACTCAACAACTGTTCTGCACAAACTGACGATAACTTAAAAATTAAAACGAACAATGATGCCGAAAAAACTGCACAATGTGAACGCAACACTGTTCTTGCTGAAGATAAGCATCTGTGGAATACACGTTGTATGTGTAAACCCGGCCTTAGTCTCCATCCTAGCTGAACGATGAAAAAACTGCACAATGTGAACGCAACACTGTTCTTGCTGAAGATAAGCAGCCGAAAATAAGCATCTGTGGAAAACACGTTGTATGTGTAAACCCAGCCTTAGTTTCCGTCCTAGCTGAACGATGAAAAAACTGCACAATGTGAACGCAACACTGTTCTTGCTGAAGATAAGCATCTGTGGAATACACGTTGTATGTGTAAACCCGGCTTTAGTCTCCGTCCTAGCTGAACGATGAAAAAACTGCACAATGTGAACGCAACACTGTTCTTGCTGAAGATAAGCATCTGTAGAATACACGTTGTATATGTAAACCCGGCCTTAGTCTCCGTCCTAGCTGAACGATGAAAAATCGTCCGATCGTCTGTGCGAGCTAATTTGGTCTGACGGCGGAACTGTCCACAGTGGGCCGTGCAGTCGCCGCTATCTGACGGCGGAACTGTCCATAGTGGGCCGTGCATTCGCCGCTATCTGACGACGGAACTGTCAATAGTGGGCCGTGCATTCGCCGCTATTTGACGACGGAACTGTCCACAGTGGGCCGTGCAGTCGCCGCTATCTGACGACGGAACTGTCCACAGTGGGCCGTGCAGTCGCCGCTATCTGACGGCGGAACTGTCCACAGTGGGCCGTGCAGTCGGCGCTATCTGACGGCGGAACTGTCCACAGTGGGCCGTGCAGTCGCCGCTATCTGACGACGGAACTGTCAACAGTGGGCCGTGCAGTCGCCGCAGTGACTGACGACAGTTCCCTAACCATTATCACCATGTTATAGGTAGAGAAAACATCGTGTTGCTGGATAGTTCTACTGTAATGTATGCTTATCTAAAGAAATTTTGAAAGTCAAGTATGAGTTTGGCTAGTTTCATCAATTGAATTGAAAGTTGAGATTGTAACCCTGAATATATTTATTAATATAACATGTATCAACTGATATTCTAGTGTAGTGTTTACTAGACTAGGATATCGGTTGATACGTTTGACTACATTGTGACCGAATTGAAGAAGAATTTTACTCTGAAGATAACCAACAATTTGCGGCCAATTTTCACCCGGCAGACATGTTCATCACTGTTCAAGATCTGCAATCGTACTAGTCGGTCTGACTTTGTATTTGGCGTACGGCTCGTCCGACCAACTAGTGCAATTGTAGACCTTGAACAGTGAATATGTCTGTCGAGTTGTTGATAAGTGACGTTCAAAAACACCCTAGTTTATGGATTTGTTTAAAAAAAACAGTTACGGTATTTAAATAAATTTAAAACATTCAGGGTTAAATTGAATAAAGTATTTAATGCTGTTGGTGACCTATTAATTTAACTTTCATGAATAATGTAGTTTATGAGTTACATTGGTAATGATAACAACACGTTAATATAATTGGTTAAATAGTTTTCTATGCTTGTTACTAATGACTAAAGTGAAAGACAGGTGTTTATATACTTATGTTCTTTATTCATTAACTCATCGTTTTTTACCATTATGACATGTGTCATAAGTCTTAGGGGCCTATATTATAAAAGTTCATATTTTTCTATTCAAATATAAGTGTTACTTTTATTTTAGACGAAGTGATCTCATTTATTTTCCTTTGTTATACACAACACCTACTACAATGTTGGATGTTATTTCTGTTTTGCATTTATTGTATCATCTTTTCAATAAATGAATTCAATTTTTTTTAGAGTAATATTTTGTAAAAGTATGCCTACTGTATACAGACTTGTTATACTCTGGAATAGTTCTATGGTACTTGAGAGTAAGTTAGGTAGGTAACATATGTTATTATGTCTAATAAAACACTTGCGAAAATATTACAAATCTTTTTTGACAAAGAAACAATAATAATAATAATTATCATAAAAGGTTTTATTATATTTTGTTGTTTCATATGGAAATATTTTAACTTATTGAAATATATATATAGTATATATATATATATATATATATATATATATATATATATATATTATATGCATTATATATATTGCAAATAAGAAACGTTGAGTAGATGACATAATCTAAATTCTTCTAATTTTCTTATTAAATGTCATGTACCGTAAGAAGTACGTTTTTTTTTTCTTCTACAATACAACAATATTCTATAATATAGTGGCATCGGTAAATCTGTAAAACTAGAATACATTGTATATTAATAGCATTTTAACTACTAATCTAAACTTTTCAAAAATGTTCAAATCCTTGGACAAAAGGGTCTTGGTCACACTGCCTGAAAACCAAGATTCTCTTCACAGGAACACTGACCTACCCGTAGGTCCATGAGTCATACCGGCGGTGGCAGCAGTTTGTCGCTGTGTGCAAGTGTAACCAGCCGTTCCGTCGTAGACCAGATTCACTCGCATGGACGACTAACCGACTTATCGCTGTGTATAACCAGCCGTTCCGTCGTAGACAAGATTCACTCGCATGGACGACTAACCGACTTGTCGCTGTGTGTAACTAGCCATTCCGTCGTAGACCAGATTCAGTCGCATGGACGACTGACCGTCTTGTCGCTGTGTGTAACCAGCCGTTCCGTCGTAGACCAGATTCACTCGCATGGACGACTGACCGACTTGTCGCTGTGTGTAACCAGCCGTTCCGTCGTAAACCAGATTCACTGGCATGGACGACTGACCGACTTGTCGTTGTGTGTAACCAGCCATTCCGTCGTAGACAAGATTCACTCGCATGGACGACTAACCGACTTGTCGCTGTGTGTAACTAGCCATTCCGTCGTAGACCAGATTCACTGGCATGGACGACTGACCGACTTGTCGCTGTGTGTAACCAGCCATTCCGTCGTAGATCAGATTCACTCGCATGGACGACTAACCGACTTGTCGATGTGTGTAACCAGCCATTCCGTCGTAGACCAGGTTCACTTGCGAGGCCAGTACCAGGCCAGTATGGAATGTGGTGGCGTGATGTCACGTGATTTCCAATTGCAGCCCACGACTCGAAAACTGAGAGATATTGTGTTAGAAACCCCAATACCAATACACCTACAGTGGCATTGACCCACCCGCTCACCCATACACATACAGTTGTACTGACCCACCCGCCCACCCATACACATACAGTGGTACTGGACGACTGACCGACTTGTCGCTGTGTGTAACCAGCCGTTCCGTCGTAGACCAGATTCACAAATTCACTCGCATGGATGACTGACCGACTTGTCGCTGTGTGTAACCAGCCGTTCCGTCGTAGACCAGATTCACTGGCATGGACGACTGACCGACTTGTCGCTGTGAGTAACCAGCCATTCCGTCGTAGACCAGATTCACTCGCATGGACGACTAACCGACTTGTCGATGTGTGTAACAAGCCTTTCCGTCGTAGACCAGGTTCACTCGATGGACGACTAACCGACTTGTCGCTGTGTGTAACCAGCCATTCCGTCGTAGACCAGGTTCACTCGATGGACGACTAACCGACTTGTCGCTGTGTGTAACCAGCCATTCCGTCGTAGACCAGGTTCACTCGCATGGACGACCGACCGACCTGTCGCTGTGTGTAACCAGCCGTTCCGTCGTAGACCAGGTTCACTCGATGGACGACTAACCGACTTGTCGCTGTGTGTAACCAGCCATTCCGTCGTAGACCAGGTTCACTCGCATGGACGACCGACCGACCTGTCGCTGTGTGTAACCAGCCGTTCCGTCGTAGACCAGGTTCACTCGATGGACGACCGACCGACTTGTCGCTGTGTGTAACCAGCCATTCCGTCGTAGACCAGGTTCACTCGATGGACGACTAACCGACTTGTCGCTGTGTGTAACCAGCCATTCCGTCGTAGACCAGGTTCACTCGCATGGACGACCGACCGACCTGTCGCTGTGTGTAACCAGCCGTTCCGTCGTAGACCAGGTTCACTCGCATGGACGACCGACCGACTTTTCGTTGTTAAATTAGTACGGGGCATTAAGGTACACGGTTGTTCGTCCATTTGTCCATACATATGAAAATATGTTGTAGATTTTATTTCTAATTTGGCAATACAGTTTTTTTTCCATTCTACAGTAATAAAAAACATATGAATATTTAAAAACATTTTTTAATTGTAGCTGAACAAGATCATAAATCCTTAAGTTTACATAAAACATAACACTCATTTAGTAACTATCAGAGGCAGGCCTTATATGTTCTCTTTTCTTTTTCAATGGATTTCCGAAATGAAATGTGAATTTTTAAATCAATGTCATACTATTAATTTAACAATTTTTTGTAATAAGTACATATAGGGCAATAAAGTGCTATCAAAACTCTGTAAAATATATGTCATACATAAATGTGCTCCTGATAATAATTGTCATCTACTTTTACAGTGTCTATCTGGTTTAAACCAGCTACATGGGGACAAAGTGTTTAGGAGATTGTAGGCGATAGGTTGGATGCTCGGTCTTCTTAATACCGACATGGCGTCTGCTCAATGGTTGCTATCGGCGTGGACACTACAGTGAGGACAGAATGTAAATATTATTTATATTCTGTACTGACTGGGACACTACTAGAGAAGTCTGGGGTGTCCATGTTGGGTGGTAATCATTGTACGGATGTTGTGTGGGGGACATAACTGAGTATCAGGCTTGTCAATAAGCTGAAAATCAGACCAACTCTACGTGGTTCGGATTCCACGTAAAGATGTAGGTCCCTTAGTTGCCCTCGCTGTTGAGTTATTAATAAATTACCCTTCCTGATGAACAGTTGAACTCAGTTAGTAACCAGACTACACTCATGCACACTCATATCATCATTCATATTCGCCTTAAAATACGCACAACGTTGTGTCGGCGTATCATATGTAAGAATATCTTACATTGCACGTGATGCAAACAAGGAAATATATGACATAAGGCACATTTATTTGCCAGAGGAACAAACACGCACGCCATTGTTGTATGTTGACTCAGATCCGTTTCCGTGGTCGGAATATTGTCTGACTCATTGAAAAGGACTACTCCTTGACGCCTACGTTGGAACACTACTCATGACAGTCAAACCAAACTATGTTTGACGAAAATAAGGATATTTCAAATAATTCGCAGACGATCTAAAACACTTACATGACGTAGATGATATAAATGATTCACTACAAAATGAGGATACTTATAAAACAAAAACAAGGGGTGCAAACGCAAAACAACATAGTAGGCCGAAAATCTGGCTATATCATACATATAAAATATTGTTAAGCCTAAGCTTGATATTAAAGTAGATTCCATATTTTTTATGGTTTCATGAAGCTTAATTATATTTCTAAGTTAATTTCTATTCCATACTATTTGTACATTAAAAGTGGTCAAACACGTTTTAACGTTCCAACAAAACAAATAAACTGTTGAAAATGTTCAGATGCATAAGGAACACTGTTTATAGTTTATTTACAGTGAATAAATTATAAACGTACCTTGCCTAAATTAAAATAAAATAACACTCATAATAATTTTAAAAATATTAGCATGATCGAAATTATGGTGTTGATAAATGTTTGCTTCCCTTTGTGGTGTAAGGCATGGTGATCGATAAGGTGACAAATAAGCCATAAACAGAATCGTCTTCAACAGTCTTAACAATAATCGTATTAATTGTGTATGCATAGCCTACAGTTCGGATGATAAAGACAATTTTTTTTGCATTACTTTCAGTTTACGAGGAACTCCAATGTATTTGTTTTGTATTGTATGGAATTTACTGTCTACTGGTCTGGTTTGCAATAGACTATCAATGAAAAACAAATTACAAATTTTCAAAATCTAAATAAGCAATCAGATTAATGAGTGATATGCATTTTACTAAACATCTTATCCACTATTTAAAAAAGTTAACATATCTAAGCCTACATATTTATTGATATTGCAACATTTACTTAACATAGGTCAATACAACAAAAATATTAGATTCTCACTCAAAATTTTAATTCATATCTTATTATCGAAAACAGACCACGTCTGGACGAAATCTTTTTTGCTCTAAGAATTTTTAGTTTTTTAGGAGATTTCCGAACACGAGAAATCTATTGTAACCAGTATCAACCCTGGGGAAATGCTGATATCTGCCACAGAGGCTCCTAGACATCCCGTGTTATCGATTTCTAGCATAAAAACCAATATACAACCATTGTCGACTTCTAGTAGAAAGTGGGTTATCAAACTATTGGTATTTATCTCTGAAATCACATTATACCATTACATTTAGGAAAAGACAACATTTAAGTTCTCCCCCCTCCCAAAATAAAAAATATGCTCAAAACGCCAAAATTAGGTAATGTTAAACTATACACCCAAGTGGGGTATCAAATTAAAAGTATTCGTCTCATCAGATTTTTAAATACCATGTTTATGGGCTCCACTGCCAAAAACCAAAATTCATGGTTATACTGCTTAAGAATTATGGCGAGGCTGTAGACTGATCTTCCTCACGAGGCGACATGCCGAAATCCACATATGGAACTGTAGCAGAGTTCCTTGGTGAGGCCGTAGGCCAAGTTCCACAAAGGGATCTGTAACAGAGTGTCTTGACGAGGCCGTAGATCGAGCTTTCCCATGAGGCGACATGTCGAGATCCACAAATGGGACTGTAGCAGATTGCCTAGGTGAGGCCGCAGGCTGCAGGCCGAATTCCACAAAGGCCTCAAAGGTAAACGCGGAAGTCCTCCGAAACGAATTTTATTAATAACATACAAGGTAGAGGAACAGCAAACGATCCTCAGGATCCTCTGGGAGATATGGATGCTACCTCTTCAGTTTGCAAACTTCAACTGAGCGAAATTCGGGTCTCCCGGCACTAGGTTAAAAACGACAACATCAGAAACGAACACCAACTTATACGAAAAACTATTTTTGTATTTGTTGAATCTGGATATTGTTCATTTATCAAGAAGTAGGCTACGATGTGATTTAAATGCAAAATAATGTAGGCTATTACAAATTCTTTAGCACGATCATGATATTCTATAGATATTTTTTTAAGATTACAATTTTTTTTGTTACATCCTCTTTTATTTAGGTTACATCTTCTAAACAGTCTTATTTCGTTTTAACGAAATTAACATATTATTATTATATCCGAAACGAATATCGTCTTATATATGGCTGCTCACCCACGTAATTCATTATGCAACTTATAATAATGGGTTCTTATGCACTACCCAATCAATAAACTTGATAACAGTGAGACAATGCTACCTGTAACACAGCCCTATTCTGACAACAGGATAGCTACAAGTAGCCTACGGTGTAAACCATTATGGCTAAATATTGATTGCAAACGAGTATAAGACATTAATTAAAGAAACAGATTATTAATATTCTCCTGTACGTTAGCGGATAGTCGGCAGGGCATGAGCTATCATCGAGGTATATGGATAGTTCTTGTGAAGTGTAGTGTGTATGTTTGTCTTGTCCCTGTGTTAGCGGATAGTCGGCAGGGCATGAGCTATCATCGAGGTATATGGATAGTTCTTGTGAAGTGTAGTGTGTATGTTTGTCTTGTCCCTGTGTTAGCGGATAGTCGGCAGGGCATGAGCTATCATCGAGGTATATGGATAGTTCTTGTGAAGTGTAGTGTGTATGTTTGTCTTGTCCCTGTGTTAGCGGATAGTCGGCAGGGCATGAGCTATCATCGAGGTATATGGATAGTTCTTGTGAAGTGTAGTGTGTATGTTTGTCTTGTCCCTGTGTTAGCGGATAGTCGGCAGGGCATGAGCTATCATCAAGGTATATGGATAGTTCTTGTGAAGTGTAGTGTGTATGTTTGTCTTGTCCCTGTGTTAGCGGATAGTCGGCAGGGCATGAGCTATCATCGAGGTATATGGATAGTTCTTGTGAAGTGTAGTGTGTATGTTTGTCTTGTCCCTGTGTTAGCGGATAGTCGGCAGGGCATGAGCTATCATCAAGGTATATGGATAGTTCTTGTGAAGTGTAGTGTGTATGTTTGTCTTGTCCCTGTGTTAGCGGATAGTCGGCAGGGCATGAGCTATCATCAAGGTATATGGATAGTTCTTGTGAAGTGTAGTGTGTATGTTTGTCTTGTCCCTGTGTTAGCGGATAGTCGGCAGGGCATGAGCTATCATCAAGGTATATGGATAGTCGGCAGGGCATGAGCTATCATCAAGGTATATGGATAGTTCTTGTGAAGTGTAGTGTGTATGTTTGTCTTGTCCCTGTGTTAGCGGATAGTCGGCAGGGCATGAGCTATCATCGAGGTATATGGATAGTCGGCAGGGCATGAGCTATCATCGAGGTATATGGATAGTTCTTGTGAAGTGTAGTGTGCATGTTTGTCTTGTCCCCGTGTTAGCGGATAGTCGGCAGGGCATGAGCTATCATCAAGGTATATGGATAGTTCTTGTGAAGTGTAGTGTGTATGTTTGTCTTGTCCCTGTGTTAGCGGATAGTCGGCAGGGCATGAGCTATCATCAAGGTATATGGATAGTTCTTGTGAAGTGTAGTGTGTATGTTTGTCTTGTCCCTGTGTTAGCGGATAGTCGGCAGGGCATGAGCTATCATCGAGGTATATGGATAGTTCTTGTGAAGTGTAGTGTGCATGTTTGTCTTGTCCCCGTGTTTTATCATCTTGGAGGGAACTTCGTAGACACTGCATTGGATTGAATCATCCTCACTTCGTGCCTGGGACGTCTAGACGCCATCGTCACTACGGGTCGTAAGACTTCATCATTTTGTAATATTTGATTTTTGTATTGTTATATTCCTACTAATTTTTGTCTTTTCAGGTTAAAATGTAATTGTATTAGTTAATTTAGATTAGATAGTAGTCTCAGTCCTTCCGAGTCACACATATCTATTTGGTGCATGCTTAATGTTATTTTAAATTAATAGTGTTTTTAGGTATCATATATTTATTTATGCTTAGTTAATATAATATCATGTCAGTCAGATTGTAATATTAATTTAATTGTGTTTTAACATTTTTTTCGTTGATATTGTGATCTTGGCAGCGCCTAATTGATTATATTAATTTAACCCAGTTAACATTTTTATTTATTTAGTAGAAGTTTATTTTGTTGTACCCCATTCTAGGATCTATGTTAAATTGTGGATAATTATTAGTGTAGATAAGTTTATTAGTTTAAGAACGCAGTTTTATATCATGTTTGATTAGATGTAATTTATTTTTTAGCACTTGAAAAAGATTTGGGTTTTACCAAATCGAAACGTCGTGATTGGTATTTTTCGCGTAATGTAGGCAAGTGTCCTAGAACCTTTGTCTTCATCAGCAGGATAATAACAAGGCATATGGCCATTAGCGGGACGTCATGGAGACAAGTGCCGTCAGCAGGATGATAACAAGGCATATGGCCATACGCAGGACATGGAGACAAGTGCCAACAGCGGGATAGTAACAGGGCATGTGGTAATTATCGGGACATCATGGAGAGACAATAACAAGGCATATGGCAATTAGCGGAACATCATGGAGACAAGTGCCAACAGCGGGACAATAACAAGGCATATGGCAATCAGCGGGACATCATGGAGACAAGTGCCAACAGCGGGATAATAACACGGCATATGGCAATTATCGGGACATCATGGAGACAAGTGCCAACAGCGGGACAATAACAAGGCATATGGCAATCAGCGGGACATCATGGAGACAAGTGCCAACAGCGGGATAGTAACAAGGCATATGGCAATAAGTGGGACATTATGGAGACAAGTGCCGTCAGTAGGATAATAACAATGCATATGGCAATTATCGGGACATCATGGAGACAAGTGCTAACAGCGGGATAATAACAAGGCATATGGCCATTAGCATGACATCATGGATAAAAGTGCTGTTATCAAATATTTACAAAGTATATGTCCATTAGTGAGACATCATAGAGATAAGTGCAATAGCGGCATGTTACAAGGCATATGACCATCTGCGAGACGTCAGCAAGGCAAGTGGCGTCGACAGGATTTCAGATCAACATGAGCCGTCAGCATGGTAAGTGCCGTTGTTGGGATGTCAGTTTGCAGGCAAGAGCCATGCGTCGGATATGAGCAACGTACATGTCCTTCAGCCCCTTCAGGTAGGTAACTATACTGCAATGGAGTGACTGACCGACTGCAGTTTACGTGTCCATTAGGAAGAAAGAAGGTGACTGTCAGACATTACAATGTGTGTGTCCATCAGAGGTGGGGTTGACATATATTTATGTAGTAGAATACGAACATCAGATATACTTGGCGGTCTGGTGGGGGGTGGGGTTACAGAGTGATGAATTTTACTGTCTTTTATGAATTTTATAATATGCGATTTGGGTTTTTAAATTGGGTAATTAATATTAATGCCTTTGTGATATATAATATAATTATTACAATTATATAATATTATATTATAAAACCTATATTATGTTATATCTTAAATTATTATATTTTGAGATTTCAGAGTAAAAACAATATTAACAATCATTATTTTGTTCCTTTAAAAATTCGTTGATTAAGTTTAAGTTAAGTTGGCAGAACTCAATAAAAGGTCATAAATCTCCTTGAAAATGTTAAGGCATATCTTGTACTCGTTATACTGGTACAGTACTGGCTGAAGGCTGAAACCAGTCATATTTTTCTGAAGAGATTACTTTTTTAAATAAAGGACTATGCTTTGTGATGGCTTTGAAAAATTCAGCACATCACATGTCACTGAACTTCAGAACTTGATGCTCAGAATAGAATTGAAGATTGCCTAAAGTAATATATGTTTGTCTTTTTTACAATAATAAATATTTAAAATGTGTTTTTAATATTAAGGGTGTCCGTCCGGTTTAGCGCTCTAAGGAGCTTTGTTCTAGATTGTATCGCAACTGCCGCTAACAGTAGTAAAGATCCTGACTCACTAACGAACTAACAATGTATTACCCTCCACTCTCTCCCTCTCATAGCCCCCGCCTGCCCCGCCTCGCAAATTCGACAGATGGGCATAACTCCCACATGTATAGTAAACTATAGCAATGAATTATATATATATATATTATTCTACATTTATGGCCGAAGATGACTGTACAAACTTCAGTTCAAAATTTGTACAAATATTATTTATAGAAAAATAATTGGTTATACTTAAAAAAATTATTTTTATTTTAGATTTACTAAATACTATGTTGATTAGTACATTTTGTCCAATTTCTTGGACTTCAATGGAAAATATTCATTGGCGTGACTTCATTAATACACTTTTATTTCACAATTATAAAACACAAGTACAAAATAATTAGTTTGATCTTCATTGATGATGGAAGCAAACTAGATCTCAGGTTCAATACTAATAATACAATAATAATAATAATAATAAATGAGTTATATGAAATGAAAAAAGTTTTACATCTCATTAAACAGTTGGTGTATAAACTAGTTCACGTTAGGGCTACTATTTTAATAAATTGAATGATAAATATAATGAAGTACCCTTTTTATTTATTTTTATAAATATATATGATCATATATATCATTTACTATTATTTACTATCTGAAGATGGCCTAAGAGCCGAAACCGGTCATATATATTTATAAAAATAAATAAAAAGGGTACTTCATTATATTTATCATTCAATTTATTAAACAGTTGGTACTTAGAAATAATCATTTATCTCTTTGTATATACGATTATTTGTAAAAAATGGAGCCATGATCAGTTTTCATTTGCTAATATGATAAATAAAGCTAATTGATAACTAATTGAGATTATTTAATAGCAAGTGACGACATTTGATTCAATCTCTTTGAGAAAAGTAACTCCTCATCCAAAATATCATCTTCTTATATTGTAACTTCCAAATAAATAGTTATGATTTTAATCTGCAATATGAATACACTTGCATGGTAATATGACTAGAAAGTCAGACCTGTGGAACTAACTCACGCTTATTTTTGGTTTATATGGTGATATTATGCCTTAGATGTTTTTATTCTTGCCTTATAAATATTTCGTTATTTAAGTTAAAGTAGTTTTTAATTCTTATTCTTCATGTTACATATAAAAATATATATGACATATGAACTTTGGTCTGTATAAATGTATTTCACCGTTTCATCTACACTACTGTTTGATTAAACTATATTAAAAATGATAATAATACAGTCCAATGCAAATGAACATATTATTTATGTAATTTGTTTAATGTACCTCTTTGTACATAAAAATTTAGATATAGTTTATCACAGATCTTTGTACATACAAATTTTTATATAAGCTTATTTGGTCACACCCACACCCCTTTATACATAAGAATATTTAAATAATCAGTTACATCTCTTTGTAGATAAGATTTTTATATAATTTGTCGTATTTCTACGTACTTAGGAATTTTTATATAATTTGTCACTCCTCTTTGTACATAAATGTTTAAATACTTTATCACACCTCTTTGTATAAAATAATTTCAATGAGATCTGCACACCTCTTTGTAAATAATTTTAATATAATTGTCATAACTCTTTCTACATAGTTTTGATATAATTGTCACACCTCTTTGTACATAATTTTAATATTATTGTTACACCACTTTCTACATGATTTTGATATAATTGTCACACCTCTTTGTACATAATTTTTATATAATTGTCACACCTCTTTGTACATAATTTTAATATTATTGTTATACCACTTTCTACATGATTTTGATATAATTGTCACACCTCTTTGTACATAATTTTGATATAATTGTCACACCTCTTTGTACATAATTTTGATATAATTGCCACACCTCTTCCTATATAGTTTTTATATAACTGATACACATCTTTCAACATTATTTGTATACAATTGTTACATCTATTTGTACATAATTTTTAAATAATTGTCATACCTCTTTCCACATAATTTTGATATAATTGTCATATCTCTTTGTACATAATTTTGATATAATTGACACACATCTTTCAACATAATTTGTATATAATTGTTACACCTATTTGTACATAATTTTAATATTATTGTTACACCACTTTTTACATGATTTTGATATAATTGTCAGACATCTTTGTACATAATTTTAATATTATCACTTTCTACGTGATTTTAATATAATTGTCATATCTCTTTGTACATAATTTTTATAAATTGACACACATCTCTCAACATGATTTTCATATAATTGTTACACCTATTTGTACATAATTTTCATATACTTGTCACACCTCTTTCTACATAATTTTGATATAATTGTCACATCTCTTTCTACATAATTTTGATATAATTGTCACACCTCTTTCTACATAATTTTGATATAATTGTTACACATCTTTCTACATAATGTTTAAATAATCGTTACACCTATTTGTACATAATTTTGATATAATTGTCACACATCTTTCTACATAATAATTATATAATCGTTACACCTATTTGTACATAATTTTGATATAATTGTTACTCATCTTTTTACATAATGTTTATATAATCGTTACACCTATTTGTACATAATTTTGATATAATTGTCACACATCTTCCTAAATGATTTTTATATAAATTGTTACACCTCTTTGTACATAATTTTTAAATAAATTGTTACACCTCTTTGTACATAAATTTAAATAATTGTTACACCTCTTTGTGCATAATTTTGATATAATTGTCACACATCTTTGTATAATTTTAATATAATTGTCATACATCTTCCTACATGATTTTTATATAAAATGTCACACCTCTTTCAACATTATTTTGATATAATTGTTACATCTCTTTGTACTTAATTTTAGTTTATTTTTCCACACATATTAGTACATAAGATTTTTATAATTTGTCACACCTCTATGTACATAAGATTTTGATATTAATTGTTTTATTTTGAATTATCATGTTTTAAGGTTGAATATGTGCAACAAATGGACAATTTAAATAGTATAGTCAGAAAATAACTTGAATTACTTGTGAATTTATCATAACCATGCAAAGATAAAAATAATACAAATAATACCAATTATATCAAAACCAGGTCTTTATATTTTTCATGTAAGACCTTGCTATTAAATGTCTCATACACAAGATTACCAAGATTACATTAATTACTTGACTTCTAAATTATGCTACTGTAGTTGGTAATTTAAACATAGTATTAAGGTTTAACTATAAAAATAAAAATGTTAGTTTTATCATTGAGCATATTTGATACAAGAACCAGGCATGTATCTTTGGTGATTTATAACATTTTAAAACTAAACAATCTTAATTTACAAGATTAAACATTCATAGCAGAAGTTTTAAAATTGTAATGTTATCTATACCATTAAATATGGATATTATAATTGTGGCGTCGATAAAGGCTACAGATAAGTTTATTGATCACAACTCACGATATATGTTGCAAGTTACTCGGCCCTTTTTATTTCATTAATAATAATTGATCACGATTCACATACAGTATTCCGGACCTCCCGGTGACCAAACACTGAAACCATTTGGTAGGCCCATTGGTACCAAGGCGTCGGTGTCTGGGGCGCATGCGCATCACCTGGGGGACCAACACATTCATTCTTCGCTGGCCAGTCCAACTGATCAAGATAATTTATATCTTTCGAGCTTCTTATACTTACTTTATCACCACCAAAGTGCATTCGGGTTGGTTCCACGGTAATATCACAGAGCAATACGTGATGATTTTTATATTTAAAATTATTTTACAAAAACGTAATAATTATTTTAATAAACGAATCGAATACGAAATTAAAAAGACTTATGAATAAATAAAATGATTACGTGACAATTAAGTTTGAATAAACCCAATGAAGATGGTTAACAGTGAAATTAAATAGCAATATCTGGAGATATAAATGTAGGGATAAACAAGTACCTTTGGACGGGTCGGATGACCTGCTCGTGAACAATAAGTGTATTGAGTGGATAAGTACCGGTACTTGAAGAGGTGCGGGATCGATGAGCTAGGCACAAGTACAGGTAGTCCGGGAAGGAAGGGACACCTCCACTGAACTGACTCCACTGAATGACTGACATGAATGGACTGCGCGCGCACCCTCCCCTCGCCGACTATGAATGGGGTTTCGACTGAACCTCCCGCGATTGTTGGATTGGATTTAGGGGTGAAGGCTAGATTTGTTAAAACTGGAATGACCTTTTACCAGTGACATTTTATTATCAACCCTATGCACAGTAAACTATTTGTAAGCAGTTTCGTAAACGATGTTTGTTTTAAAATCGTTGTCGTATTAATGCTTTCTAATTATTTTTTATATTTAATTACAGAAGGAATTTACAGAAGGGAGGGGACGCAAGCAATGTCATCTCAGATAATTGTCATAGTTTTATTTCGTTATTTCAACACTTAATCCACTGATCGCAAAAGCGAACAAAATATTTAAAATACACAGAAATTAATGGGTATTCCTTTGAAAGGGTCATTTGAGTTAAAACTAATAATTTGCAACCTTCTTTTGAAATTATGTTTTTTGAATGATAGCACCAAAACTCGATTTAGTGAATTCTTTTATAAAATCAATATCATCTATAAATAACAAATAAGTTTATTTAAATGATAAATAACTGTTTTATCAATTATAATAATGCAATACAAGGGGTGGCAGTTGGAGGGTCAAAATAAAACTCGGCAGCTGAGCAAAACTAATTTATTTTCAAGTAAAACTTTATCTTCAAAAACTGACAGGCAGAAGGCCACAATATGAACAGGCAGAAGGCCACAATATCAAGTGCACTTAACAAACAAGCTACACAAAATTAACAAGAAAATAACCAAAGCTACAAAAACCACAAACGCTACAAATACCAAAATTAACAATTAACAACTACATGGCCTATCTGCAGCCTAGCCTGACACCCAAAACACCCAAAACGTAAGAAAAATTTAATAACAACTTAAGAGGGAACATTTAGAAACAATTTAGATAACCCCAAATAACCCCGGCAATTTAGCCCACATCCCATGATTCCACCGAGGCCAGGGAGTAAGCCGGAATCCCTGGGCAGCTCCGAATAAGAAGTTTAGTCAAAGAACAATAATCCCCTTTTGGTGAAGATTTTAAAAATTAAACAATTTAAAGAAAAATATAACACGGTACCGTTCGAGTAAAAAGTCACTTTAAGACATCCATAACACAATTAACAAAAGAAAATATAAATAACAATCACTAGGCCTAAACATATAAATAAATAACATAACTTAACCATAGGGACCTAACACCTATAAAATCTAAAAAAATATAACAACAAATAAAACTAACTAAATAAATAACAATAAATATCAACATAAGTTTTTTTCTTTTTTTTTCTTTTAAATTTTAAATATATATACATATCAATGTCCCCATGGCTGTTTCATCACTTTTCAGTCTTTAGGCCTAGGCCTCCATAAATAGTTCGGCGCCTTTTTTTTCTTTTTCTTTATATTTCACTTTTTTTTCTTTTTAAATAATAACATCAAAACCCCCAGCTCAGCCGCCGGGAAACAAAATGGAACGCACTGACCTGAGGACAGAAGAACAACACCCAGATGTAGGGATGGCAGCGTAAGGTTGTTCTACGACATGGTCCTCAGGCCAGGCTGGCAGTGCAGATGGTCGACCTTCCCCGGACGACAGGCTGAGGGTTGAAACGTCCTGCTCAAGGACCCTGGACTGCAAGGCCAAACACAGCAATTAAAAATAGTCCAGCCACAACATATATATATATATATATATATATATATATATATAAATTTCCCTTATTGTAACGGCAAGCATTTCCATAGGTTGGATGGAGTTCCTCATGTTTGTATCTTGTTTTTGCAGCTTGTCTTTCAGTTTGTCATAAAGTTCATTAAATGATTTGATTGACATGCGAAAGTACGAAAAGAATCTTTCCTCACTGTTCCGCAATGAATTGAATAAAAACTTTGAATGACCCAGAAGTATTTCGATTTTGAAGCAATGGGTGAATCCAAAACCGCCTATGTTTCTTCTTATTCGCCGTCTCCATAGCTAGTACATAGCTAAAACTTTCTTCTTCCGCGATGTTAACATTATAATAGCTAAGCCTCAACTGAACAGTCAAAATGCGGGAGCTCCGCGCGGCGCGCGCCGGACGAAACCAACATCGTGTAAAAACATCATGCTTGCGGCGCGGCGGGCGCCGCACGGCGCTCGCCGGATCGTGTGAAAGAGGCCTAAGAACCTTCAGCCTATGATGCTGGTATACCCAACTACGCTGCCGACCAATTTTATTCACCTTATAAACGCATCTGGAAGTAAGATTTATTGTTGAAAAAGTATCATTTTACGTACAATGGCATTAACCTACCCGCCCACCCATACACGTACAGTGGTATTGACCCACCCGCCCACCCATACACGTACAATGGTATTAACCTACCCACCCACCCATACACGTACAGTGGTATTGACCCACCCGCCCACCCATACACGTACAATGCTATTAACCTACCCGCCCGCCCATACACGTACAGTGGTATTGACCCACCTGCCCACCCATACACGTACAGTGGTATTGACCCACCCGCCCACCCATACACGTACAGTGGTATTGACCCACCCGCCCACCCATACACGTACAATGCTATTAACCTACCCACCCGCCCATACACGTACAGTGGTATTGACCCACCTGCCCACCCATACACGTACAGTGGTATTGACCCACCCGCCCACCCATACACGTACAATGGTATTAACCTACCCACCCACCCATACACGTACAGTGGTATTGACCCACCAGCCCACCCATACACGTACAGTGGTATTGACCCACCCGCCCACCCATACACGTACAATGCTATTAACCTACCCACCCACCCATACACGTACAATGCTATTAACCTACCCGCCCGCCCATACACGTACAGTGGTATTGACCCACCCGCCCACCCATACACGTACAATGCTATTAACCTACCCACCCGCCCATACACGTACAGTGGTATTGACCCACCAGCCCACCCATACACGTACAGTGGTATTGACCCACCCGCCCACCCATACACGTACAATGCTATTAACCTACCCACCCACCCATACACGTACAATGCTATTAACCTACCCGCCCGCCCATACACGTACAGTGGTATTGACCCACCTGCCCACCCATACACGTACAATGCTATTAACCTACCCACCCACCCATACACGTACAATGCTATTAACCTACCCGCCCGCCCATACACGTACAGTGGTATTGACCCACCCGCCCACCCATACACGTACAATGCTATTAACCTACCCACCCGCCCATACACGTACAGTGGTATTGACCCACCAGCCCACCCATACACGTACAATGCTATTAACCTACCCACCCACCCATACACGTACAATGCTATTAACCTACCCGCCCGCCCATACACGTACAGTGGTATTGACCTACCCGCCCGCCCATACACGTACAGTGGTATTGACCCACCTGCCCACCCATACACGTACAGTGGTATTGACCCACCCGCCCACCCATACACGTACAATGCTATTAACCTACCCGCCCGCCCATACACGTACAGTGGTATTGACCTACCCGCCCGCCCATACACGTACAGTGGTATTGACCCACCTGCCCACCCATACACGTACAGTGGTATTGACCCACCCGCCCACCCATACACGTACAATGCTATTAACCTACCCGCCCGCCCATACACGTACAGTGGTATTAACCTACCCGCCCACCCATACACGTACAATGCTATTAACCTACCCGCCCGCCCATACACGTACAGTGGTATTGACCCACCCACCCACCCATACACGTACAGTGGTATTGACCCACCCACCCACCCATACACGTACAGTGGTATTGACCCACCCACCCACCCATACACGTACAGTGGTATTGACCCACCCACCCACCCATACACGTACAGTGGTATTGACCCACCAGCCCACCCATACACGTACAGTGGTATTGACCCACCCGCCCACCCATACACGTACAATGCTATTAACCTACCCACCCACCCATACACGTACAATGCTATTAACCTACCCGCCCACCCATACACGTACAATGCTATTAACCTACCCGCCCACCCATACACGTACAATGCTATTAACCTACCCGCCCACCCATACACGTACAATGCTATTAACCTACCCGCCCACCCATACACGTACAATGCTATTAACCTACCCGCCCGCCCATACACGTACAGTGGTATTAACCTACCCGCCCGCCCATACACGTACAGTGGTATTGACCCTACCCGCCCGCCCATACACGTACAGTGGTATTGACCCACCCGCCCACCCATACACGTACAATGGCATTATTTTAAAAGAGCTTATTATTAGAATTAAAACCAGCATACCTTATTTATAATATTCTCAGCCCATACATCTATGTAAGTTATATTCATATATTCTTCAGTTTATTGGTTAATACTGTTATGCATATTTTATTTTTTTTTTTTTTTAATGTTATCAGAAGTAATGGTTAACTCACCTATGAGCTACAAAATCAACTTTCTGTGGCTGTATCAAGACACCACTTGACGAGGTTTAAATAGTTTACATTAAACATTTTCTTAGACTGTTTAGTAATAATTAATCAAAAATAATTTTACAATAGAGACCAAAATTGGCAACTTGTATTAAAATGCCTTAGCCTATGGAGGTGAGTTACACTCCCCAGTAATACTTATTGAACTGGTAAACCAAGTAATATAAAAACCTCATGTGATCACACTTGGTTGAATATGTAAGAGTAGGAAACTCACGAGCATGTGTTGTATGGGACACATGAGAATGTGTCAAATGTGATGTTAGTTTGTTCTGAACAGGTATCAACGCATAAAATCTATGCAATTTTGTATATATTTTACTACTTTATTGTCTCTAGCGCGGAAATCTTTTTTTAATTTGTTCCTGCGAGTACATGGTGGTTGTGATTCGAAACGGTATTCGTTATATCACAAGCTGTATACCTACTCCTATTTTGTATAATGTTTAACATGTGTCATTGTGAACAGTTTAGAACTGGTTTCGGCATTTGAAGACAATTTTTCAGGCTAGACTACGATTTACAATGAAAAATCCCATAAAATAAAAACAAGCAATTACTTAATTTTTTTAAATGTTTTAATAATTTCATTGAATATTTTATAATTTTTCTTCAGTGGGTGAGATGAATATCTTAAACTATTGCTTTTATTAAGCCTTTATATGTGTACTCTTGAGACTAGCATGTTAATATTTAGAAATTGGGGAGAAATGAACATCGAAAAATTACATTTTTACTAGCAAAAAAATACATCTGTCTGTTTTAACTAGATTACTCAGCATTCGATTGTTTATTTGTAACTTGAAACGCAAAACGCGTTGATCTATCGTCAAGACAAGTTATATCATTAGGGACTTAAAATTTTGGCAGAACTACTTAAATCGTAATTAATTAATTGTTTTAAAAGTTATTTCCAATTAAAAAAGGATACTACCATTGATTATATGTATCAATGATACTACCACAACTTTGTATAGGTCTCTAGTCAATACACACAATACGTTCCTGATATGGAATTGCGTCTTGTGGATCTCTTGACACTCTTGACAAAGTACGTAAAATTGGGCCGGACGGCAAGATACCTGCGTGTTATATTTAGCGCATGTATGGGTTTCAGCAGCAGAGGGGAATTGTTCCACCACTGGGCTACCTTACTTCACGGGCGTGACTAACTTCCGTCATCAAGTGTTCAACTTCCGCAACAGTGTTTAGTTGAAAAATAAAAGTACGAACAGCACGAGTTTGTTTAAGGTATTTATCGTTTACATTAGTAATAATTGTGTTATTGCTATTATTAATCGTTATTTGAATGCTAAATAACGATATAATTTAATCGTTCTAAGCTTGATTCGTTGGTGTTAATCAAACCAACTAATGGTCACTGCTGCTAATGAAATAATGAGTGAGGCTTACTATTCACCATCAGCACGCGGCCTTCCGTCATTCTGGTTGCGATGACAATTTTTAAACGGAATTACACAATAGAGGATGAGTAGTTAGGGGAAACGCGGATAGTATGGGCCACTTAAGGAAAAAATATTTTTGAAATACAATTTGGCCAAGAATGTGAAAATGGGGGTTTCAACTATGTTTGTACAAGTAATAAATAATTATATTAGAAGTAAACATGACCTAAAATCCAATTAATATAAACCTACATGTTGGTACATTATCGAAAGTGTCGGGTAGTATGGGCCGCACTGAAAAACAGAAGGTGTATGAAATAAAATCCTTACTATACAATAGTAAATAGTTTTATAATTGTCGCAAATGAAAATAATAACCTTGTTAAATCTTCATAGCTCATTTACCCAGTACTTTAGCAAGTTTACAGTGATCACAAAAATAAAACAGTAAATCGTCAATGTCTGCACAAAGCTCATGCGCCCAACCCTCACAGGATGTGCATTGGATCCAGTTTTCATTGGAAGTCTCTCCACACACGATGCATTCTGCAGTATCCACATCTTTGGAAGTTCCGGGTGTTGGGTTTTCGTAATCAATATTTTGAATTTTCGTTTTTTTTTTCTTTTTGTGATGTGCCCTTTTCTTTTTCCCCTTCTCATCTTCATCTTGTTCTGACAATTTTAGATGCTTTTTTATAAGTTGTTTTCTTTCTTTTTGCTGGTCTAAACATTTTTTTTCAGCCAGTACATTTTTTACTGGCGTTGATGTCAATATTTCGCTCCTATCTGTCTTCCTCTTCCGACTCTCTAACCTCTTTTCTCTGCAGGAAGGTAGAGGTGATACCTCTTTCAAAATGCTATCAAAATCAACTGCAGCTTGGGGAGATGAAAGCTGTAGAGCATATGCTACTCAACGTTTTCTATATACGTGGGCATAAGTTGAGGAACTGCTCGTAGGTCTGATGTATTCTCTGTAGTTGGAGCAATAGCCACATCAGATGTGGGCTCAGGTAGTGGAGCCTCTGGAGTATTTGTGACGTCACTGCCCATGAAGTCCAAATCGGTGAAAATGTCAGGGTTAGTTGGGTAAATGCCTGTGCATCTAAACCCACTTTCTGCAATATCCATTCTACATACTTGCTTATAAGCATCAGCTACCAGTTTAGCAATGTCATAGTCGTTGATTCTTGTTCCAGGATTAGTCCTCATCCACAAACTACAAGCAGTGTTGTAGCTATTTTTAAAAGGCTTCATAAACGACATATCCAAAGGTTGTAGTTTATGCATTGTGTGAGGCGGAAAACTAAGCATATGGACATGATTTTTACGAGCAAACGTCCAAGTCCTTGTGGCTGCCATGTCCATATACAATGAGTAACACAGGATCTTCTACTGAGGGCTTTGTAAAGGAAACAAAGTGCTCAAGCCAATTGAGGAAAGCATCTGCTGTCATCCAGCCACTGGGGGTCGGAAAGCAAATGCTTTCGACTGGAGCACCAATCATGAGGCGATCATTCATCCTTTTCCTCGGGAAAATAAAAAGTGGAGGAATAAGTTGTCCAGTGGGACTCATGCAAAACATGACGGTTACATTGCGACTTCTCTCACCAGAAGTCATCTTGCCTACTTGACGCTTTCCTTTAGCTGTACGCATTTTCGTGCACGTAAGATACACCTGTCTCGTCAACATTGTAGATTCTGGAAGGCCGAAATGAATGCTTTCCTAAAATAGTTTCCAACTGGCTGAAGAACCTTTCAATCTGAGGTTTATTAAAGCCTACACATCGCATCAAACTAAGTAGTTGATTGCGGTTTTCTGTAGCTTAATTCTGGATGCCTGCTCATGAAACTGGCATAAAAATCTTTACCAGCTGATCTTTTTCTTTGTTAAACCTGTGTTTGTTTGAATTTTTCTACTAGTTTCAAAAATTGTAATTTGGACAAGGGCATCAGAAATTCCCCATCTGAGGTTTCATTTCAGCTGGCTCGTCTTTTGATATTGCCTTTATCTTTCTTTGTAAAGTACTTCTAGGTACGTTAAAGCGCTTAGAAGCTGCCCTTTCAGACAATTTATGTTCCAAAACACTGGTCACGGCATTTTTCATATCGTCCTCTGACCACTCTCCTCGACCATCACCTTCAGGTTTTTTCTTAAAATTTGGCGTAGTATCCTAAAATAAAAAACAAACAATTAATAACGTGGCCCATACCACCCGAATGTGGCATGGCCCATACTACCCTACCGACAACGACAAGAAAACATGGCGGTGGATGAAAGAGGTTAGACCAGTTGAGATGAAACTGTCAGGCCCTAGTACGTATGGAGTATGCTTAACATTTGACCATAGTTTAGTAATTATATTCTTACCTGTAATGATTCGGAGTGATGATGAAAAGTATCTGAAGCAACTACTTGTTGGTGCGCAAACAGAAACTATTAATTCACGGACGACACAATACACCGGTTTGGACAATCACTCTGCACATGTCACTACAAACATAGAGGAATCGTCTAGCCCGTGTACGGTGCTGGTGCCTAGCGGTTATTCGGTAAAACGTCAACTGGCCCATACTACCCGCCGGCCCGTACTAACCGCCGCTCCCCTATCTGTCTCACTTACACCACTCGGTGCATCTCACTCGCACAAGTGCGATGAGTAGGTTGTTTTCTATGCGTATATCTGTAGTTGGTATCATTTATCTAACACTAAAATTCTCTTAAACTGATTGTTTTTATTGTTACATTTTAGCCACGAGGATAAAAACAGAAATGCCAATTAGAAATGTATTTTTTGCGCAATGTTGGTTGACACATCAGACTTTACCCTACAAGCCACGCGATATAAATGTTATTTAAAGGCCACGTCATATCCGTGCATCACAACGGACTGATAAAACGAAAACATATTGACCTTGTATCCATGCTCGGTACCTATAGATTACATTCCACATTGACGTGGCTGTACATAAGGCATTATCACAGGTCTCCCATGACGGGTAAAGCCAAGTAAGCAGAAAGAAGGGTTTCGTTGTCAGAGGAACTGAGTTACATCTTATTTACCTTCCAGAAATAGGCAGTTTACGGCGAAAGGCATAAACAAGCTTTACAGATGCCCCCTCCCCCTCCATCCCTCAGACTTCAAACGTCAAACTAACAATAATTAATTACTAGTGTTTTTTTTTTATTACAAAATATCTATGTGGTTTAAAAACTAACCCACTTAGCGGGAATTTGTAAAATTATAACACAATGGAACTAATTTTGAATATAGATTTTGATATTATAATCAATTACGTTACCCCAAATTTAGTATTTTTCAAGAAAACTGTCGTATTGTATTTGAAAACAAGAACATTGTATGTTTAAAGAACAATATTTATGAAGTACCGTACAAAGGTTGATCCGATTCACAAATCACAAACATGTCGCAATTATACTTAGTCCTGCAAAGGTTTTTGGGTCAATAGTTTTATGATATATTTATCCTATTAAATTCATTAGAATTTAATTTTTGTTATTTCATATTTAATTTAGGTTGTAATGTTGTTGTTAATTGTATTGTTATTTATTGTGAAATAAATTCACGCTCAATCGAAGGTTTGGTAACTGTGGATACTGATTTCCTGCTCTGATTAGTTATTATGTTATTGCGTTGTCATGTAACTCTTGCATGCTTTTTAACAGCATGTTTAGTAAATAAATACTTTTCCATGTTGATTTAAATAGAATGCGTATTTTATTTCAAACACAAAATAAAGTAAAGGTACTTAATTTACTCTAGCAAGAAATTATCTGTAGAAGATAATTTATTATTTGTAGAAGACAATTCACTTATATGGGGAGAGAGAGAACTTGTGTAAAAGTAATAAAATACTATAGCATCGTCCCTCCTGATTTCCTTTTGTTCTTTAGTTACATTGGGTACAACGTTCCATTTTGTGCATTCAGTTTCCACCTTATCCTTTAGAAATACAATTTCTACTATATAGGCTACATTAATTTTAAATCATTTTATTATAATTGACCTTAAATAGCTTTTAATTCATCTAAATTAAGAGTCTGCAGAGGCTGTCAGAGATTGTCGGCCATGTTGGTTTTAATCCCATTAGAACAGTGTTATTTTCTAACCGTACATACGATCACACATATCCAAATAAACATTAATTTTTTAACGGATTATTTCCAAACAAATTCCATTTGATCAATAATAAATCAAAGCAAAATATTTTATTGTCGAATAACAATTGAACATTGCATGACAACGGTCAAAGTAGTATTATGCAGTCAATATAACACTGTACAAACAACACTATATATTTCCTCGTCTGCTAGGAAGGCACTTATTGAGTAATATTCCTTAGTTAAGAGAAAATCCTTCAACATCTTTCTAAAATTCTTGAATGAGGACTGAGCCCTAAGACGTGATGGAAGGTTATTGAATATTCTATAACAAGAAGCACAAATTTGTTTTAATAAACGTGGTACGGTGTTTTAGAATAGGTATTCTGTTGACATTTCTGTTTATATGTTGAATCTGTTGTGTGATTCTGCAAAAAATCAGGTGTGAAGTTGAAAATGTTGTTTTAAAAAATATGACACTTCCAGGATGTACAAACTAAGGAATGTCAACAGATTTGTCAATCTAAACATGCCTCTGCATCTGTGCGTTGGAATTGCTTTACGTATTCCTAATTAGTTTTATAGAACAAAATATTTAGTTTGAAGCTTTCATTTTCACCTATTTTTCAAAACTAGGCGTATGTATTCAAAATATCAAAAGCAAATCCAATGCGCAATATGATAACGTTTAAAATGACACCTCAGACACAACTTTTGGTCAATAAATAACGAAAAAATAAGGAATAAAATAACATTGTTCTTATGGGGTTAAAACCAAGATGACCGACACCTCTGCAGACTCTAATTCATTTCCTCAGTGCTACATCTATCTAATTTCACTTTTCTGTGTGTTATTCTCCAATACACCCTCCCCTCCAACGACAACTTTTTTGTCTGAAACATCAATAAGGTCTGATTCGTTGTTCGTCATCTTTGTTTTTCATGATGCTTCTGGAGATGTTTTTTTAATGGTTCATAATCATAAACATATTTTTTAAGGTGCGTTTGACCCTTGATACGTTTTATCAAACTTCGGAAAGGTCAACACTATTTTCAAATTGTTTCACTCACTGGCTGCTAGTATATTCTATTTAACTATTCCTATCATACACCTTCGCGGTCAGGTTGGCATAACTGTATTAGGCTAAGTAAGCTACAATCGTTAACCAAACATAGTGATCTAATGAACTGAATATCCATTCTATAGGATATATATTCAAAGCATAAATATCCGTTTGCCTATTCATCAATAGTAGGGGAACTTTCAGATTCTGGAATTAAGAAAGCTTCTTGGAATAATTTTGGTGGCGCCATGTGGTAACGACGCCGGGAGGAATTCCAGAAAGTGCGTGACAGGAAGGACGTGAAGAGCGTTGAGAACAGGACTGTCTGGAGGATTTGTGTCACTTTGACAGTTGATCACATTATTGACAGTTGATGGTAACATTTTTAGTCATATAAACTAATAATGCTTTGCCATAAACAAAGCATACATAATTGCTTTCTCATTTGGTACAAGAACATAAGAAATTTAAACTACCACATACCTTTACGTGTGTTAATTGCTACAAGTAAACAGTTCAAAAATCGATGTGTTTTTGTCTGTCAGAGTCATACAATTTGCAGACTGTGTTAATATATCATGACGTCATTCAAACGATTTCAAGATTTACTTGGTTCTAGAACTCGAATGGATTTTGTTTCCACTATTGGATGAGTGGGTTAGCCATTGTATTCCGTCACTTGAGATGGCACTCAATACGTTGTTACACTCCAACAGATCCCTAAGTAAAATGGCGTCCTCTCTCTGTGGCTAACTGTATCCTTTCTTTACACTCTCTAATTAGCTAAGTTACACACAACTAGATACTTACAAATATAAATTACTAGACACTATTTTAGCGCTTGATACTAAACTTATCTTATTTACACTAATTGATCACTTAACACTTCTTAACCTATCACTGTTTAGCAATTATCAATTTGCCGTCACTTCCACTCTGGCTTTTTAGTAAAAATTGTACTTATAGCACGATTAAATTAATAACTATAAGTAATATCAAGGGCTAAGATAGTCCCTAGGAATTTATAATTGTAAATATCTCGTATTGTGTAAATTGTGCATTGAAGTAAAAGTAATCATCAGTAGATACAGAATGGAGTCACCTTATTGTTAGGACATGTTGGACCGTAACTCAAACATTAGACATAAAAGTAATCATCAGTAGATACAGAATGGAGTCACCTTATTGTTAGGACCTGTTGGACCGTAACTCAAACATTAGACATAAAAGTAATCATCAGTAGATACAGAATGGAGTCACCTTATTGTTAGGACCTGTTGGACCGTAACTCAAACATTAGACATAAAAGTAATCATCAGTAGATACAGAATGAAGTCACCTTATTGTTAGGACCTGTTGGACCGTAACTGAAACATTAGACTTAAGGTACATATGGTCAAAGTTTTCTTATAATCAAGAATAGCTTCCCCCGATGTGTTTAAATAAAATTTTTTTGAATCGCTTGATAAGCTTAGTAAATATTATTGCATATATAGTCCGTCTACAATAGTGTTATACATGATATACGTCTACTCGTATATCATGATATATTATAATGTCAATACCATAATTGCACTTTAGAAATAACAACTATGCGAGCTTTTACAAGAACCCACCAACACTAAGGTATTCTTCACTGAGGTATGCAATAATATTTACTAAGCTTATCTTCTAGTTTTATGGGTTTGACTAGGGAAAACCACGCTTCACGTGCCCATCGAACTCGGAGTGCAATCCAAATGCAGTATCATCCTCACTTCGTGCCTGGGACGTCTAGACGCCATCGTCACTGCGGGTCGTAAGACTTCATCATTTTTGTAATATTCGATTATTGTATTGTTTTATTCCTAATAATTGTTGTCTTTTCAGGTTAAAATGTAATTGTAATAGTAAAATGTAATTGTAGTAGTAGTCTCAGTCCTTCCGAGTTATATATATCATTTTTGTGCATGTTGAATGTTATTTTAAATTAATAGTGTTTTTCAGGTACCATATATTTATGATTAGTTAATGTAGCCTAATCTTATTTCAGTCTGATTTTAATATTAATTTTAATTGTGTTTTAACATTTTTCGTTGATATCGTGACATTGACAGCGCCTAATTGGTTATATTAATTTAACCCTGTTAACATTTTATATTTAGTATAAGTTGATTTTGTTGTACCCCATTCTAGGATCTAGGTAAAAATGTAGATAATTATTTAATTAGACAAGTTTATTAGTTTAAGAACGTAGTTTTATAACATGTTTGTGTAGATGTAATTTAGTTTTTAGCACTTGAAAAAGGTTTGGGTTTTACCAAATCGAACCGTCGTGATTGGTAATTTTCACGTAATGATGGCAAATGTCCAACTACCTTTGTCTCCCTCATCTGATACTCCATCATTAACAAATTTCAAAAACAAAGTCGAAATGGTGGAAGAGTTTTGTGAAAAGCAGCCATCATATAGAATATTTTGCCAATAGTCATTGGAACCTCTATTGCACGATTAAAATGTCGTTGTTATAATGAAACCTAGAATGAGTAAATCAGATGGATGAGCCAGAATCGATGGTACCCGTTGGTACTCCCCACACATCAAGTTGGTACTCCCCACACATTACAAAGTGATGATTTCATTATTAAATTATCAATCTATAAAACAACAGCCTTTACTAAATACATTTCAGCTAAAAAAAGAAAAGAAATTCTGCATGCTAAGTCATAATCTGATCAGCGACCCAAGAAAATAAAATACTTTAAAAAGAAAGGGACCTTGTTTAGAATGTTCCCGATATGTGAAAATTGTCTATCAAGTCTAGAACTAAACTAATCTTAAAACAGTGTACCTTTGATATTGGTCACGTGCTTTTGACTTACAAGAAAATAATTAGTGTCGTCGCTTTAATTAATTATCAATTGGCGTCTTCTGGTATTTAGGTTAGGTTAGGTTAGGTTGTAAGCACTTCCATCGTGGGTCGTTAGGTTAGAATTCAATAAATACAGTATAATTTGACTTGTTACTTGCTTATAATATAAATATATGCTTTATACATGTGACTTTTTACTTCGTTGACGACTAAGCATTGCTAAGCAAATGTGGGAAAATTCCGAAGAAGACCAAAAGAAGATCTTGATAAAAAAGAAAAAGTAACAAATAATAACGTAAATGAAGGCAGACATACTGGAATTTGTCTTATTTTTGTAATAATTAGCTCTTACGGCAATTTTGCATTTTTACATAAAATTTTTGTATAGCATTTAAAGTAAGGTTACTGAATAAAGATGCAGCAAGCATATTTTCGGATCTACCTGCGATTTACGACCAACTAGAAATACCAGGATCAGGTTCTGTCGACATCTAGCCCCCTCCAAGCCCTCCTTCCATTGAGAACGGCATATAGCTGTGGAGTGCGTCAGTTCCCGCCAAAAGACCGGATATCACTGAGGCGTTGAATAAGACTTCCCTACGGAAGCGCGTCGCGAGCTACTACAAGTCCAGTAGTGAATGAGTCATTCATATGGATTAGTTGCTCTGTAAAGAGAACTGGCTGTCACACCGGAAGCTGGATCCCTCCCGGATATACTCTGTGGCCTACTTCCGGTCGGCCAAACGACGGTTAGCAGTTGGCACTAGCCGAATGGGTGTGGGTGTTAGAGATATTGACCGTCATTCCTTTCATACTACAGAAGAACTGGCTGCGAGCACACTAATATTTCGTAATTAAATCAATAAATATGAAGGGCAACATAAATATTACACCTAGCCAAAGCCGTTTTCAAAAGCGAATCCACTACTTTAAAAAATAGATCCCCTGTTTTTAAGACAACAAAGAACTGTAAACACGTTGTCGTCAGTCAATTAGGCGAGAGACAAATGAAAGGGTAAATATTAATGTATTGATAATTTATGTAATGATATTACAAAATTACACACACACACATATATATATATATATTTATATATATATATATATATATATATATATATATATATATATATATATTAATTATATAATAAACTAGGGGACACCCTCGCTACACTCGTGAGGGAAGCTCGGCCTGCGGCCTCGTTTGGAAACTCTACCTTTGGCCGATTTGTGCAAGTCGGCCTGCGGCCTTGTGGGGGAGCTCAGCCTACGACCTCGCCAAAACGCTCCGCTAAAGCCCCCTGCAAAATATAATGTTATAATGAGATTTAGAAGATAAATACCTATAGTATCATACCCAACTTGGGCGGTTTATTTTAGTATTATTTTTTTGGTTTTTTGAGATTTATTTTTGTTTTAGGGGCATATACCCCTTATTAGTTGCCCTTTTCAAAATATAATAGTATATTTGGATTAAGAAGAAAAATAACTTTTAAATGATAACCCACTTGAATAGATGACATCAGTAGGCCTATTAAAAACATTTACATTTTAAAAAATTTCAGTTTTTGGGTCCCCGATATCCCAAATGTTTAAGATTTTAAGCTGAAATTCGTATATAAGGTGCACGTTCGTTACGCGTGTAGAACTGCGGAGGTTTGAAATTTTACTCAAGCTTTTTCATAATTTAGGTCATAAAAAGTACTATGTTGTGAGCCGCCCATGTTATTCTTATGATTTCTTTTTTTATTTTCAACCCCACAAAAAATCCTACTCTGCCGGAAAATTGAAAAAGTTTGAATTTATCTCAGGTCGAAATGGTTAGATTTACCTACAGTCCAAATTTCAAAATTTTTCAACTCACCGAAGTGGTTAAACATTTATTTCAGTGAGTGAGTGATCCCAAATCAGCTTTATATTACAGCAGATATCAAATTATGTTTCGTCTGTGATTAGAGCGAAAAAGTGATACAGTGATAACGAACATGGTATAAACATTTTTTAGTTTTAAACCATTTATGAGAGGACCCATATTATTCATATATATTTTTTTAAATCTATATTGAGTTTAGATTATATATTTTTGAGGTGCGTTTTCACCAAAGGACAAATAAGGCCATAAATGACAATAATTACGTGATGGACCCTCCGTCGGTCTGGAAGAGGAAAGAAGGGGGAGGGAGCTGTATGCGGTGGTGGAAGCAGGAAGAGCTGCTTGTAGTGGTAATGTCTATCAGTCTAATAATATATTTCCGGAAGTCCAGGCATATTTCCCAAGTAAGGGCTGCCGATGTGACTGTGAACGGCCGCTAACTGCACGCTTATGTGGAAAGGCCTTAACTACGGCCACTTAAATATATGCAGAGTACGTAAAGACTACCACTGTGATTGTGTACGAGCACAAACTGCATGCAGAGGAGAGACTGCCACTGTGACTGTGCACAGGTTCTAACTGCATGCAGAGGAGAGGCAGTCACTGTGACTGTGCACATGTCCTAACTGCATGCTGAGGAGAGGCTGCCACTGTGACTGTGCACATGTCCTAACTGCACGCAGAGGAGAGACTGTCACTATGACTGTGCACAGGTTCTAACTGCACGCAGAGGAGAGACAGTCACTGTGACTGTGCACAGGTTCTAACTGCATGCAGAGAAGAGACTGCCACTGTGACTGTGCACAGGTTCTAACTGCACGCAGAGGAGAGACTGTCACTATGACTGTGCACAGGTTCTAACTGCATGCAGAGGAGAGACTGTCACTATGACTGTGCACATGTCCTAACTGCACGCAGAGGAGAGACTGTCACTATGACTGTGCACATGTCCTAACTGCACGCAGAGGAGAGACTGTCACTATGACTGTGCACAGGTTCTAACTGCATGCAGAGGAGAGACTGCCACTGTGACTGTGCACAGGTTCTAACTCCATGCAGAGGAGAGGCTACCACTGTGACTGTGCACATGTCCTAACTGCACGCAGAGGAGAGACTGTCACTATGACTGTGCACAGGTCCTAACTGCACGCAGAGGAGAGACTGCCATTGTGACTGAGCACAGGTTCTAACTCCATGCAGAGGAGAGGCTACCACTGTGACTGCACATGTCCTAACTGCACGCAGAGGAGTGACTGTCACTATGACTGTGCACAGGTCCTAACTGCACGCAGAGGAGAGACTGCCATTTTGACTGTGCCCAGGTTCTAACTCCATGCAGAGGAGAGGCTACCACTGTGACTGTGCACAGGTTTTAACTCAAATCAAATCTTTTATTGCAGGACATTATACAATGCATAGCATTCGTCATAATAATAACTAAAATTTGAATAATCACGCCACAATGAAACTCCAGTCAAACATTCACACCACATTATATCTGCCAATTTACACACTTCAATCGCCGGTTATCAGTCTTTTGATTGTGCGCCCACCCAGCCGTATGCCATGAACTCGTCAGCATTGTAAAATGCTTGGGTTTTTACACAGTCATATGTGTGAATGTCTCGACCACTGGTCATAGCACATTTAAACAGACAGAATAAGGTTGTCTCTAAAATGTGGAGACTTGGCAGGGTCAACAGTTGCAACTCCTTGAATGCTTCCTTGCAAGATTCTCTGAACTTCAACCACGCGATTATGCGAATCGTTTGTTTTTGCAATTTGAAAAATCTGAAGAACTTAGCGTTTGAGCAAGCTCCCCAAAATACCAAACCGTAGGTAAGGTGGGGATATTAAGCCGTAATACGCCATCATCAGAACCCGAGTAGGGTAATATTTTACTAACTACCTCAAAACAAAAATTCATGAAGAAAGTTTTGATCAAACATGATCTATGTGACCATCCCAAGTCAATCCCCTATTGAGGAATAATCCCAGGAATTTGGAACAGTTAACTACATCCAGCATGGTACCATCCAAAATGACGACCGGCTCGTCACTTGGATCTCCTGTTCGCAACACGAAAGTCAGGACATTTGATTTTGAAGAATTCGTCTTCAGGTTGAGGCTGTTGAAATGCTGGACACAATAGTTGGTGTCAACAAAAGTTTGCTGTTCCAGATATGCTCTCGATTCGTTGTTAAAGCAAAACGTTGTGTTATCAGCATACTGTACAAGTTTGCCGAACCGTAGTGATGACCCAATATGATTGACATAGACCAGAAAGAGAACCGGACTGACTATTGATCCCTAAGAGACCCCTGTACCTCAGGTGAATCTGTTCAGAGAACCGGACTGACTATTGATCCCTAAGAGACCCCTGTACCTCAGGTGAATCTGTTCAGAGAACCTATTTGAAATTTGGACGACTTGTCTGTGGTTCACAAAAGATCTAAGCCATTGGATAGGCATGCCTCTGATGCCATGAAATTTAAGTTTGTCGAACAGTTTATCATGGTCAACACAGTTGAATGCCTTAGATAAGTCGAGAAACACACTTAATGTCGAATGCCGACAACTGCAAACAGAGGAGAGGTTGCCACTGTGCCTGTGCACAAGTCCTAACTACATGCAGAGGAAAGGCTGACATTGTGACTGTGCACAGGTCCTAACTGCATGCAGAGGAGAGGCTGCCATTGTGACTGTGCACAGGTTATAACTACATGCAGAGGAGAGACTGCCATTATGTCTGTGCACGGGCACTAACTACATGCAGAGGAGAGGCTGCCATTATGACTGTGCACGGGTACTAACTACATGCAGAGGAGAGGCTGCCATTATGACTGTGCACGGGCACTAACTACATGCAGAGGAGAGACTGCCATTATGTCTGTGCACGGGCACTAACTACATGCAGAGGAGAGGCTGCCATTATGACTGTGCACGGGTACTAACTACATGCATAGGAGAGGCTGCCATTATGACTGTGCACGGGCACTAACTACATGCAGAGGAGAGACTGCCATTATGTCTGTGCACGGGCACTAACTACATGCAGAGGAGAGGCTGCCACTGTTATTGTGTACGAGCACTAACTGCCTGCATCCTATGGGTTGCTACTGTGACTGTACGGGAACTATAGTGTACTAAAGTTGAGGCAGCCGAGGGTCTAGTGACGGGTTCACACGAACTCGGCAACTCTAAGTAGCATAAAAATAGTTTGTAAAAAGGGTCGCTATCAAGAACCCAGGGGCAACTCTCTCCGCAGGTAGTAGTGAAAGGGTGGCGACCTTCAGTCATGCAGTTGCGGCAAATACTGGACATTGGAACTCAAACATTCATAGATTTATTAGACGTCTGAAGAATTTACAAATCGATACCTACGTTAAAAAAGGTAAGCAAATAAAAACTGACTTTTAACATAAAAAGAATGTAACATGGTTATACAAAACAAAGTTAACCAGCTAAAAATTGGTAAAATTTGCTAACAAGAATTTGTTAGTGTGTATCCTATGTTTTTTTCTACTAAAAACAAGTTAAATCACTTGTAAAAAGAACATCACAGGGAGATGAGTGCCTTCAAGATGTCATGATACTACATGAACGCTTAGCTGCATTGCAGGAAGGGCCAAAGTGCATCTCCTGCATCGTCAAGAGTTGTTGTCTTAAAAAAAAGGCTAATACCATTGATTAAATCAATGCTCATACAGTAATAAATGACCCTCTCTGAGGATCAATCACCTTAGTGACAAAGACTACACATAAACTCATCAGACGCATTCCCCTATTAACTGAAGACCCCTTAATGATATTAAATATAAATTAATTACTTAACAAATTTTAGATGTAATGCACTTGTCTAGGGAAGTAAATTAATTACAGTGTAATGTAGTTTACCTGTAACAAGCGTGCTAGCCGTGGAATCCACACGTCTACAGCACAGCACTAACCGTTACGTTCTTCAAACCACATCCGTTTTCAATCAGTTGCGAGTGTTTATATGGGCCACTATATATCACTGATCATTGATTTTATTAACTGCAGATAAGAGATAAGGAGTAGTGTAGGCTGGACGCCTCTGCTTTTTATGACTTCCGGCACGGAAATGTGTTGCAACTGTGTGAAATTGCGAGAATATGAGTCAGAATATATCAATACTGAATAAAGTTTAATTTATTTGGGTTGTTTTTGTTTTGTTGTTTGAAACCTGGAAACTGCTTCTTGAAAGTTATCTGTCGGCATTTGATTGTACATGATCTTAGTTTGCTGGTGATTTCCCTCGCTTCCAGTGTTAAAAAAAGCACAACGATTCTACAGATATTTAAGAAAACTCCTTTCGTTTTAAGGTGTTACCTGTAGATGCTTTTAGGCCTTCTTACGTTTGTGTGTTTATATCAACACTTTATTATATGAAATAAACATGTTCGTTGGTGTATTTATATTTCATTCATCCTCCGATTAGCCTACTATTCAGAGGCTAATTCAATAAGTAATACCTGAAGATGGAAGGTTTTATGCTTGTCAAAGCTTGTTGTTTGTTATTTAAGCCTAAGTAGTACATCACTTAAGACAATATAGTAATTAGTTCTATAAACATTTCAGTTAATTGCGAGATCTTATCATGGTTTATTATTCAATCTTATTCTGTTTTATATAATATTATTTATTATTAAAAAATATAACTACTAATAAAGTGGTCCTTCAATATGAACGCCTTATACGCTTGAGTCTGGCAGAGCTTTATACGGCAATGGTATCAACTTGCCGCTACAAAAATGAAGGAGCTCATTACTTTGTACAAAACACTGATATAATTAAATAAACAGCTGTATTCTTAGATTCTTAAAAATGAGATGACATCACAACTTTGTGTCTATTTTAAGGTGAATATGAATATTATATGGGTATAGGATGAGTGTGTATTGAAACAGTTTTCATTACCACTAAAGCAGTTTTTTATCGGTTGTGCAAATAAACAAATTTTTCTTCTAAGGGAGCTTTAAAAACTAATATTTCATAGCAAATTGCCTCGTCTGTATAGAAAGAAGTAAATATTATTTAAAGTTTGTTACTGTAAGTAAGTTTCTCTATCCTAAATGTGCGTCTTTATACTCGTTAAAAACCGTTTATTTAGCATCTGAACTGTTTTAATTTTATAGTACTTATGATTAATAGACCTCAATTGTATAAAGAAGCAGAAAACAAGATTGAGAGTATGCGTTGAACCACAGACGAATAAATAGACATCGTCTATTTTTTCTATGTGGTTGAAGTAATGGAAGAAATTGACATGGGAAGAGGTGTCAAACAAGGATCCAATTTATCACCTACTCATTTTAATATATATTTAGAAGCAATAATGAAAGAAAGTTTTTACGGAAATATGGGTGTAAATATAAGTCTTGAAAGAATTGAGTGTATTAGCTTTGCTGACAACATGGCTGTAGTAGCAGAAAATGAGGTGGTGGTTATAGAAATGATAAAACTAAGAAGAAAGCGAAATAGAGCAAGTATGTAGTTTTAAATGTCTAGAAAATATTATTGAGAGGCATTTGAGTCACAGTTAGGAAAAAATTTTAGAATTGTAATAAAAATAAAGATTTAATAACATTGAAGTTTACTTTGTGGATGTTGGGTAAGAAGCTTAGGAAAAGAATTGGAGTGTTTGACTTGGAGGGGTTCGAAGCAGCACGACCTGCCCGAGGTCAAACACCCTCTTAGTGGATGACGGATCTACATAACCAAACAAACCAATGTACTTAGTGTTTTTAAGTGTATTTTAGAAATAAGGATGTTACTCTTCTTTGTCACTTGTTTAAGAAACTACAAGTACAGTATCTATAATATATTTGTAGATTTACTTACACTTTTATTATACGAGGTAAACTTCTCCATATAGGTAGTAATTATTCCCAAATACTCTGATTTGGCTTACAAGAAACTATACAGGTTAAATGATTAATTGTAATGCAAGCTATTCATTAGACATGTAAAACAATCATTGACAAAACGTGCAATACGTATCACAATGACTTTACGTGTTAGGCCCATGTTTGTACATAAACAAAAATTGCACTTGTAATACACATTACAGTGGTTGCACGTTAACTACGTATTACTGTAACTTTACGTGCTAGGCCCATGTTTGTACATAAACAAAAATTGCACTTGTAATACACATTACAGTGGTTGCACGTTAACTACGTATTACTGTAACTTTACGTGCTAGGCCCATGTTTGTACATAAACAAAAATTGCACTTGTAATACACATTACAGTGGTTGCACGTTAACTACGTATTACTGTAACTTTACGTGCTAGGCCCATGTTTGTACATAAACAAAAATTGCACTTGTAATACACATTACAGTGGTTGCACGTTAACTACGTATTACTGTAACTTTACGTGCTAGGCCCATGTTTGTACATAAACAAAAATTGCACTTGTAATACACATTACAGTGGTTGCACGTTAACTACGTATTACTGTAACTTTACGTGCTAGGCCCATGTTTGTACATAAACAAAAATTGCACTTGTAATACACATTACAGTGGTTGCACGTTAACTACGTATTACTGTAACTTTACGTGCTAGGCCCATGTTTGTACATAAACAAAAATTGCACTTGTAATACACATTACAGTGGTTGCACGTTAACTACGTATTACTGTAACTTTACGTGTTAGGCCCATGTTTGTACATAAACAAAAATTGCACTTGTAATACACATTACAGTGGTTGCACGTTAACTACGTATTACTGTAACTTTACGTGCTAGGCCCATGTTTGTACATAAACAAAAATTGCACTTGTAATACACATTACAGTGGTTGCACGTTAACTACGTATTACTGTAACTTTACGTGTTAGGCCCATGTTTGTACATAAACAAAAATTGCACTTGTAATACACATTACAGTGGTTGCACGTTAACTACGTATTACTGTAACTTTACGTGTTAGGCCCATGTTTGTACATAAACAATAATTGCACTTAAAATACACATTACAGTGACTACACTTAACTACGTATGATTGTAACTTTATTTTTTAGGCCCATGTACATTACAATAATTGCACTTGTAATACACAATACAGTGGTTGCACGTTAACTATGTATTACTGTAACTTTACGTGCTAGGCCCATGTTTGTACATAAACAAAAATTGCACTTGTAATACACATTACAGTGGTTGCACGTTAACTACGTATTACTGTAACTTTTTTACTTGTTAGGCCCATGTTTGTACATAAACAATAATTGCACTTAAAATACACATTACAGTGGCTACACTTAACTACGTATGATTGTAACTTTATTTTTTAGGCCCATGTACATTACAATAATTGCACTTGTAATACACATTACAGTGGTTGCACGTTAACTACGTATTACTGTAACTTTACGTGCTAGGCCCATGTTTGTACATAAACAAAAATTGCACTTGTAATACACATTACAGTGGTTGCACGTTAACTACGTATTACTGTAACTTTACGTGCTAGGCCCATGTTTGTACATAAACAAAAATTGCACTTGTAATACACATTACAGTGGTTGCACGTTAACTACGTATTACTGTAACTTTACGTGCTAGGCCCATGTTTGTACATAAACAAAAATTGCACTTGTAATACACATTACAGTGGTTGCACGTTAACTACGTATTACTGTAACTTTACGTGCTAGGCCCATGTTTGTACATAAACAAAAATTGCACTTGTAATACACATTACAGTGGTTGCACGTTAACTACGTATTACTGTAACTTTACGTGCTAGGCCCATGTTTGTACATAAACAAAAATTGCACTTGTAATACACATTACAGTGGTTGCACGTTAACTACGTATTACTGTAACTTTACGTGCTAGGCCCATGTTTGTACATAAACAAAAATTGCACTTGTAATACACATTACAGTGGTTGCACGTTAACTACGTATTACTGTAACTTTACGTGCTAGGCCCATGTTTGTACATAAACAAAAATTGCACTTGTAATACACATTACAGTGGTTGCACGTTAACTACGTATTACTGTAACTTTACGTGCTAGGCCCATGTTTGTACATAAACAAAAATTGCACTTGTAATACACATTACAGTGGTTGCACGTTAACTACGTATTACTGTAACTTTACGTGTTAGGCCCATGTTTGTACATAAACAAAAATTGCACTTGTAATACACATTACAGTGGTTGCACGTTAACTACGTATTACTGTAACTTTACGTGTTAGGCCCATGTTTGTACATAAACAATAATTGCACTTAAAATACACATTACAGTGACTACACTTAACTACGTATGATTGTAACTTTATTTTTTAGGCCCATGTACATTACAATAATTGCACTTGTAATACACAATACAGTGGTTGCACGTTAACTATGTATTACTGTAACTTTACGTGCTAGGCCCATGTTTGTACGTAAACAAAAATTGCACTTGTAATACACATTACAGTGGTTGCACATTAACTACGTATTACTGTAACTTTACGTGCTAGGCCCATGTTTGTACATAAACAAAAATTTCACTTGTAATACACATTACAGTGGTTGCACGTTAACTACGTATTACTGTAACTTTACGTGCTAGGCCCATGTTTGTACATAAACAAAAATTGCACTTGTAATACACATTACAGTGGTTGCACGTTAACTACGTATTACTGTAACTTTACGTGTTAGGCCCATGTTTGTACATAAACAAAAATTGCACTTGTAATACACATTACAGTGGTTGCACGTTAACTACGTATTACTGTAACTTTACGTGTTAGGCCCATGTTTGTACATAAACAATAATTGCACTTAAAATACACATTACAGTGACTACACTTAACTACGTATGATTGTAACTTTATTTTTTAGGCCCATGTACATTACAATAATTGCACTTGTAATACACAATACAGTGGTTGCACGTTAACTATGTATTACTGTAACTTTACGTGCTAGGCCCATGTTTGTACACAAACAAAAATTGCACTTGTAATACACATTACAGTGGTTGCACATTAACTACGTATTACTGTAACTTTACGTGCTAGGCCCATGTTTGTACATAAACAAAAATTTCACTTGTAATACACATTACAGTGGTTGCACGTTAACTACGTATTACTGTAACTTTTTTACTTGTTAGGCCCATGTTTGTACATAAACAATAATTGCACTTAAAATACACATTACAGTGGCTACACATAACTACGTATGATTGTAACTTTATTTTTTAGGCCCATGTACATTACAATAATTGCACTTGTAATACACATTACAGTGGTTGCACGTTAACTACGTATTACTGTAACTTTACGTGCTAGGCCCATGTTTGTACATAAACAAAAATTGCACTTGTAATACACATTACAGTGGTTGCACGTTAACTACGTATTACTGTAACTTTTTTACTTGTTAGGCCCATGTTTGTACATAAACAATAATTGCACTTAAAATACACATTACAGTGGCTACACTTAACTACGTATGATTGTAACTTTATTTTTTAGGCCCATGTACATTACAATAATTGCACTTGTAATACACATTACAGTGGTTGCACGTTCACTATGTATTACTGTAACTTTACGTGCTAGGCCCATGTTTGTACATAAACAATAATTGCACTTGTAATACACATTACAGTGGTTGCACGTTAACTATGTATTACTGTAACTTTATGTGTTAGGCCCATGTTTGTACATAAACAATAATTGCACTTGTAATACACATTACAGTGGTTGCACGTTAACTATGTATTACTGTAACTTTACGTGTTAGGCCCATGTTTGTACATAAACAATAATTGCACTTGTAATACACATTACAATGTCTACACCTAACTACGTATGACTGTAACTTTATTTGTTAGGGCCAGGTACATTACAATAATTGCACTTGTAATACACATTACAATGGCTACACTTAACTACGTATGACTGTAACTTTATTTGTTAGGCCCATGTAAATTACAATAATTGCACTTGTAATACACATTACAATGGCTACACTTAAACTACGTATGACTGTAACTTTATTTGTTAGGCCCATGTACATTACAATAATTGCACTTGTAATACACATTACAATGGTAACACTTTAAAATATTTTACAATGACTGTACGTGTTAAACCCATGTACATTACAATAATTTCACTAGTACCACACATTAAAATGGTTGCACGTAACTATGTATTACTGTATATTTAAGTGTTATGCACAATTTTTGAAAATCTTCCCAACTATGTTACCAAAGATGTCCTTCCTGAGAGGAAGGACCCAGAGGAAAGGAGGATTGAAGCGGAAAAGCGATATAAAATCCTAACTGAAGAAAAAGAATGACTAGACACAACTGATTCCTTCAGTAGCCTAGTAAATAATTATAATAGGGAATTTAATTTAGACTCAACAAATGTGAATTCAAAACACAGTGACAACCATCTGGTTTTATTCTTAGTTTCTCTGAAAGACAAATTTACCCTGTTGTCACTATTTTCTTAAATATTAATATTGATTCATCTTTTTGTAAAGTTAAAAATAATATTTTGGTAAAAGAACACAACACAAGCAACCAACGAAAAAGAAACTAGAAACTGACTTTTGATACTCATGTAGCCTTGACTCACACTGTAAATACTCTAATACTTATATGTAAATATTTGTTAAATAATCTTAAAATTAACTATGTGCTGTTAGGGAAGTTTCAAATAGACAACTTAGAAGCAAGGTTTGGCTAGTATAGACAAATGTGAGGGGGATGTTATAACGTTTCTGTTGTGCAAATGCTTGAATCGGAAAATAAACAGTTTAGTTTAAAGTTGTTCTAATGAAGTTTTTGAAATAAAAGATTTATTCTTTAATGAACAATATCGTGTTGAAGAAACAGACAATTTTGATTTTAGTGATGTTGCTTTTGAAGATATTACTGAGGGTTTAAACGATGTTATTATCTCAGAAAATTATATAGTGGCTCACACACAAGCACACGCACACGCACACAGGCACAGGCACAGGCACAGGCACAGAGAGAGAGAGAGAGAGAGAGAGAGAGAGAGAGAAAGAGAGAGATCTTTTTCTTGAGTTAAAACAACAAAGGACAGTGTTATTGAATTTAATGTTAGATTATCTTAGCGATTCTTATTTTTTTTCTTACCAGAACTGCTCTACTAGCTCTTTAATTTATGTAAAAAAATGTATAACAATCTTTTGTAATATTCTATTGAATAACTATAGTAAGGTATCAAAGGGCAAACTTGTCGAGAAAGAGAGAGGTAAATGTAAGAAAAGAAAGCTTGATAAGTTAAATCAGTAATTTGATTTTACTTCAGTTTATAATCAGAATTTTTGTCAACATATTTCATTATAAAGCATAAGTAAATCATTTAACTTATGTTTTTTATCCCAAATAAATATTTATACAATATTAATTTATCTATCAATTACGTCAAACAGAGTCACATTATAATTGTTTAAACTTCCTATAAGCTATCACCGGTAATTTTGCTGAAATTCTAATTACTATAGGCGTGTGAGCGAGCGTCCAAGGCAAGTTGTACGGGTATAGAGCGCTCCGATCCGCCCCAAGCTGTGACGTCACAACACGAGCAGCGCGGCCTGGAAATCTAGGGGGCCTTGCACTTGTAATACACATTATAATGGTCGCACTGCAATACGTTTTACAATGACTGTACGTGTTAGGCCCATGTACATTACAATAATTTCACTTGTAATACACATTATAATGGTCGCACTGCAATACGTTTTACAATGACTGTACGTGTTAGATCCATGTACATTACAATAATTGCACTTGTAACACACATTACAGTGGTTGCACGTGCGATACGTTTAAAAATGACTATAGTCCGAATAAAACAACTTTCGACTGGTGGAACGGTCACCCACCACTGGTCTGAAATGACAAAATTCTGAGTTTTAATTTGCTGTCAAACTTAAAATAAATAAGCAATAATTTTGAAACTAATTTTATAGTATCAACCATATTATATACTTAAACAAATTATGCTGGAGATTTAGCTTAAACTAATTTGTTTTTTATCGTGATATTTGTGTTAAAGAACACGTTTTTATGAGTGAAATTGCGCGTGGGTCGTCTTTAACTTGTCACTGTAGCGAGAATAATAATAATACAAAATAATTTCTTGTGTCGGATGACTGTTTGGTTCATTGTGATTAGTTCGGTAAAAGTATCATTTATTAATTCAAACAAGTTAATGAGAAATTATTTTTTTAAACCTTTGCAAACTCGGTACTATAAACCTAAATTAATTATGTTATTTAAGTGACACTAAAATCGTATTCTTGTATTAAATACAATTTTCTTGAACTTGGAGGAAAGATTCAGTAGTTTTCTAAACTAAATTAATTGTCAACAAGGCGGCGGTGATACTACCACACGCGCTGGCTCAGCTCTGGTGAATCACATTGCAAAGACATGGAATTCTTGTAAATAACTAATATAATATTAAGTACAAATTTAAAGGTCCTAAATACTAACACTAAACACTGATAACTATATATATATACACTGAATCCTATAACATTATTGTCACATCTAAATAAAATAAACTTGTAATATCACCAAAACTAATTTAAGTAAGTTACTGTAATAAAAATAAACTGGTGATTTTTTTTATTACAGCACTTTTAAATCGATAAAGAACTGAACACAAACACATACAACTCAAAGTCAACTAACTCACCTTATTTCTTACCTTACGCACCCAACACAGCTTCGATGTAAACGATTTATAGAGTTACTTCATCAACTCTTCAGTATTTTTCTGCATGTTTTATTAGTGCCACAGTATTATTTTAGTAATACATAATTTGCACAGTTAATGTTTGCTAAAATAATTATTGTCTAGTGTTTGTTGATTCCGAGTTTGTAAGGGTTTACAAATAAATTAATTTCTCATTAACTTGTTTAAATTATTAAATGAGACTTATACCAAACTAATCACAATGAATCAAACTGTCATCGTCCACGAGAAATTATTTTATTATTATTATTATTCTCCCTACAGTGACATGTTAAAGACAACTCACAAGCAATTTCACTTACAAAAACGTATTTTTAAACACAGTTATCACAATAGCAAAATCTCCAGCATAATTTTTCTTAAAGTATATAACATGATGGACACTATAAAATTTGTTTGAAAATGATTGCTTACTTATTTTAAGTTTGCCAGCAAATTAAAAATCCGTTTTGTCATTTCAGACCAGTGGCGCGTGGCGTTCCGCCAGTACCAAAGTTATTTTATTCGAACTATTTACATGTTAGGCCCATATACATAACTATACGGCTGGCTGATATCTATACAGACATAGACAACGATCAGTTCCTCATAAGGTCATCGTGATGGGTTGTTACGGATGGCCGTTATCTGTACAGACATAGACAACGACCAGTTCCTCATAAGGTCATCGTGATGGGTTGTTACGGATGGCCGTTATCTGTACAGACATAGACAACGACCAGTTCCTGATAAGGTCGTCCTGATGGGTTATTACGGATGGCTGATATCTGTACAGACATAGACAACGATCAGTTCCTCATAAGGTCATCGTGATGGGTTGTTACGGATGGCCGTTATCTGTACAGACATAGACAACGACCTCATAAGGTCATCGTGATGGATTGTTACGGATGGCTGATATCTGTACAGGCATAGACAACGATCAGTTCCTCATAAGGTCATCGTGCATGAGTTGTTACGGATGGCCGTTATCTCAGTTCCTCACAAGGTAATGTTGCATGACTTTTTATAGATGGCCGTTAAGAGTATCCAACAATGGTGTTAAAATTATTGAGTCAAATAATCGAAATCTTATATTCGAACTAGTTTGGTATCTCAATAGAGAAAATGTTCAAACTTAGGTAGCCTACGTTCATTCTATTCATCTGTAAATCTTACAGCTAACATTTTTTTCATGGTTATTATAATTGGATTTATAATAAAGTTATCCAATTATAAGTCACGATATTTTGTAAACATATTTTTAATCTTACTGTATGTAAGGTAATTGTGGCTGGGCCTTGTAGTTTTGGTTCCGTGAATGACGTCAGGGCCAGGAGTAGGGGTGGATGAATGGGACCGTGGCCGGGAAACTGGGGCAGACACGTGCCCCGCTATCGGGGGTCGTTGTTTCGCCCGGTCACAGGTTCCCCTGTCACAACAGAGTGACGGCACGTAATTATCACCTCAGCGCTAGAGAAAACATCCAAGAGGATAAGAACGTTCATTGATGAACATTTCCCAATGTAGTATAGACAACCTACTTACCGGCGTTGTCATACGGTGACAAAACCCAAACTCGCTCAAACTTACTTGTAACGATCCAAATTTCCAATTTGACTTTATTTAAATCACTCACTTTAAGTTTGGGAGCTTCACTCACATATCTAGGGGAAGTGAACTGGAAAACACCAACAGTATTTTTCAGAATAAATCATTTATTCAGCTCGCTCAATCATTTGTTTTTCACATTGACAATTGATAAATGTGCTTAATGAAATATGCTAAATATAATCACCAATATACTAAAACATACCCTCCTACTAACCCATACACGTACGAAGGTAATGGCCCTCTCACCCACCTACACACATACAGTCGTCATGTGTCTGTGGATGGGTGTAAAATCATAATTAATCAAATAAATTTGATTAAAATATTAAACTACACCCAAATTGATCACGGGCTAGCCAAGTAGGTCAATAGTCACCAAAGTGATCAGTAGCTACCCTAATTGACCACCGAGGACTATCGAAGTTGATCAGTAGCTACTTAAACTAATCATGGGTGGCTATTCAAGTAAATCAGTTTCAATTAACGCATAAGGAAATATTTTTTAAATAACGCTTAAATAAGTAATGAGTTAATATTATTATGTACTTTACGTCTTTAAGTAGTTTTATCGAGGGGTGTAATTTCCAAGTTAGGGTTGTTAGTTATTTGACAATGAAGTAGGCAAGTTGTTTTGTACAATTTGTTTTCAAGCATCTCCTTAGACTTAGAGGATGGTCAAGACATGTTAGGGGACAGTTAGACATTCATCAAGTTCATCACCATAATGATCCCTGACATTGTATCTGATATGGTACATTTAGGATGAAATAGCCTAGTAGTATATATAAACATAACACTGTATTTCTACTTGCCCCTAAAACCGAGGCTAGAAAATGTCGATCGGGTTGATACCAATAAGAACTGTATGTGACACCCTCTTTTTACTATCTACGTTGTTGTCTGTCAAATAGGTAACGATCAGGATGTGTATGCTTGTGTGAGTGTTTTCCATCCATCAATTGCCTATTCATCTTTATTCATGGATATGTTCACTAGCTAAAGGACGATTTCGCTCCGCTGTTCAATTAACTTTCACCCACAATTTGGCTCACTTAATCACATAAGCAGTCAATCACAGATAGTGTTCTATAACTCATGCGCGCCTTGCATCACCTTACAAATATTTTACGTGTCCTGACGTAAATAAGTTGGTTATTAAGAAAACTACGCTTTTAGAACTCATCCTTTCTCAATTGCTAAGTTATTTTTCAAAACTTGTTAACTTTACACATTTTCAGTCCTTAGAGTTTTACGACAAAACCATCCACCTCTACGTCAGTACTTAGGCCGGAAGTAATGATTCAGATACTTGATGGCTCAGAAATTTTGGGCGATAAGTTCTATGTTCAGTCCCTGGTGTCCGCTCAATGGTCGCTATCGGCAACTAATACTTCGGGGTTCAGATTCCACGATAAGCTGCAAGTCCCTCGAAGGTTCTGGCTATTGTAATAACAATAAATGATTTTTGTAAGATCTTAGTAATAACAAAGACTACTCGCTTATCTATGCTCATCACATTCATTAGCACCTAACGTTTGGTCATAATATTTCTACGATTGGAGTATGTAATTTTTAAGCTAATTTTAAATTAAGTTATATAATTCTCACCATACATTAATTAACGTTTAAAGTCAACGTTTTTCTTGCTTCTTGTTATTACTTAATATGATCAAATAAACCTTACATTCAACAATAAATTTTCAAAAATGTTGTGTCGGGTCCTTATCGAATTTGAAGGTAACAATCATATATATTTTACCTTTATTCTGAAAAAATTTCAAATAACTTAATAATTGATTAAAAGGAGAAAAATCCTTCTTGTCCAAAACTACCACAATTTCTACTTTTTTCTTCACTTACTTACCTTTGAGAAATTAATAATCACCCAGGACTCAACATTTGTGTTGATAGAGTTAATCGGTGTACATAATTAATTTATCCTAACAAATATCACACTAACTTTCATGACTTTTAGAACTGATAAATAATTCGTTTTATCTTTTATGCTGTTTAGAAAGAGTATGGAACGGGTTTTCCCTTCGTTTCTTTGAAGTAAATCCCTACTAATACTGATGGCTTATAGTATCATTAAACTTCTATCATGTATGAGCTGACACCTACAAAGCTTTATTTTCTACACTCATATTCGACAAACTAGTTTTAATTACAGAGTGGGCAATGCGCCAGACGCTCCTCAAAATATAGAAGGTGAACGAGTAGCCCAGCTCTGGCTCATGTGAACTGGCCTTGACACAGGTGGTAATAAATGTACTGAATGTATAGACAGTTATAGTTGCTCATGACTTTAAATTACTACATGTCATCTTTTTTCAACGCAGAAGTATAGATGTACGAAAAAATTATGATTGAGTTTTTGAAATAATTCTAAATAAATCAGGTTTGAAATAAAATTCAGGTCTACGGACAGGGGTCTGTTTCAGAAGAGGACCCCCACGCTTGGTTAGGTTAGGTTAGGTTAGGTTAGGTTAGGTTAGGTTAGGTTAGGTTAGGTTAGGTTAGGTTAGGTTAGGTTAGGTTATAGTAAATTTTTCAAGCGTGGGGGTCCTCTTCTGAAACAGACCCACGGACAGAATTCTCCTAGATTCATTTATATACGATATATCAGTTTTAAAAATTTGTAATAAAAGCATTTATAGCAGTTGTTTTGTGGAGCAACACAAGTGTTTCAGGTAAAATCCCTTGTGTTGTTCGTTGTTCAGAGGACCGACCGAGTTGGTGATCTATTTTATAGGTTTAAGGTTATATTTATAGGTCGATAAACTTTATACAACCTTTAACATTTTTTTAGTGCTAGTTAAAGTTATTTTACTTACTCCTTGAATTGAAACAAAATAAATGGTTACTGAGTTTGTCAAACAACATGAAAGAATGGCAACAACAAGGAGGTTTGAATTCAACTTGGGTGACGTCACCGGTGGGGAGGGGGATGAATGGGCACGTGACCTCTGGGCCAAACACGTGCCTGCCCGTCCATTGATTGCCGACCTACAGATACTGACTTCCTTAATTTTTCTAAAATGTGTTCATTGGGAACAGATAATTTAAAAACTGAATCATTAACGACTACTGTTGTATGACAGTTATTTGTTGGCATTGGATTGTTTAATATTGGTAAACAATTATTAGAGATTTCCGTCAAACTCCGTTAAATGTCCCCCAAACATAAACACTAATTACCTGCCTGCCTACCTTAACCTAACTTAATTGTATTTGGGGTCATAAAACGGAGTTTGACCAAAATGTCCAATGCTTCAAGTGTTTTAAGGATCAAACACAATATTTTGACAGGTTTAAACACTCCTGTCGTTTACAGGTCAGATAAAGAATACTTTAATGTTCTATTTATTTCTGGTTGAAGATTTTTTTATAACTTTGGGCGATTTCTTTTGTCAAATAAATTGCAGGGGAGATTTCTTATATTTTTTAAATGTATTTATAAAAGGATAAAAGAGTATACTTTAACCGACTATCATATAAAACAACGGGCATCTGCAACGTTTGGTCAAATACCTTTGAGTCAATCCATTTGGTCAACATAAATGAAAAGCATTGTTCAAACTCCTTATTCATGAAAGTCAACAACAACAAATCGTTCATAACTGTTTCCAAACATCTCACCTTGACACAATCCCACGAACGTTTGCCAAAGTATAATTACGAATCTAATATGTAAAACAATACAGAAGATTTATATCAATGGGAATATTTCAATAGATCCAAGTCTGAAAATAAGATGTTTTGCTATTTTGGACGGAAAGACAATTATTCATTATTCATTATGAAAAATGGATAATAATGAACACTAAGACGCCGATCGTAGAGATATTGATGAATATGAGTGGCAGTAGATGAATGAGTGTAGTCATAGCTCCTTACTATAGTCGACATATCCTTAGAAAGAGCCATTTAATTAAAAAGCCAATAGTCTGGACAATTAAGGAACCTGTATGTAGCTTTTACGTTGAATCCAAACCACATAGTATTGGTTTAATTTTCAGCTAACTGACAAGCTCTTCTCTATACAACAACCGAGCCTTGACTACCACCGACCATCCAACACACTCATCTCCAGTAGTGCCTACGTCAATGGTAACCATTTAGCTGACTATATACAATTTGTCCACAAGTAGCTGGAATACAGCACTGCGCCACTATTAGCAGTGCCGACTTTAACTAAACAGTATGTATTTACGACTGCCTAAGGTAGTGCAATCGGTTTTCGGTGAGTTTATTATTTTACTATAATCAAAATTAGTTAATGTACCTTTCCTTGAGACAGAAAAAATACAAACGGGTTTTTTTTAACCACTAAACTAGAACTTGTGGCCTTATGAATTGGTGAATTTAGCTGATTTTAAATCAACTAGAAGACAACACCATTCTAAGTACAAATTTGATTTTTTATAACTACGTTTTGTACACATAACTGAAGGGATTAAGATGTTTTCGTTTTTTTAATGAAAAATCGTTTATAATTTTTAACCTTTAAAATTGTAAATAATTTTACGGTTTTGTATTCTAGTTGATTTAAAATATCAAGTTCTAGTGTAGTGCTAAAATAAAATCTGTTTGTATTTTTTCCTGTCTCAAGGGAAGGTACATTAACTAATTTTGATTATAAAATTTGGAAATAATTAACTCACCGAAAACCGATTGCACCACCTTAAGGCTCTACTAGCTGACTGCCCATGCCAATCCTCGGTTATTTTTTACGCTTCCCGTGGAGTCCTCCCCTTCGTTCCCCATCACATCTCAGCCTGCAGCCTCGCCACTTCATGAATAACAGCTCGGCACGTAGCATCACCATATAACAATATTGCACAGTCCCATGCTTTTATGTTTAGTTTCCGATTACGAATAATATCGAAATACAGTATAGTGATCAGAACCAGAAGAAATAAGTCTTAAAGAAGGTTATTTTACTGAATTTGACCATGCTATTGCTGTACTTTACTTAATAGTAAATCTTCTCGGTGTAATCAGGCTATTCTCCTAGATAACAAAGTTTTATAATACAGAACATCTCTAAGTATAGGAAGGTACAAAGTAGCGCAATCGTACAAGGAAGTAGCGCAAGTAGGAAGATACAAACATTTCACAATGAAAACCACCTAAATGGCTACTTGTAATTAATAACCACGACCTTATTGTAAATATACATCATACGATTCTCCGTGCCAAATTTCAGCTTCATATTCTTTGAGCAAGCTATAAATGTATTCAAATGAGTCTTCAAATGTTCTAATTGAAACTGAGTTTTATCTCTTACATAACGAAGTTTTATTCTAACATAAAACTTTATAATTCTACTTTTAGAGGATATCGGAGTCGTGCCTGAATAAGTGGTTCTTCGCTGTGTTTCACGTTCCTTGCGTTATAAAGGTTACTGTAACTACAGATTTTTACTTTTTCCTGCAAAATTATATTTGTTCTTTTAGGTACAATAGTGTTTTTGTCGAGAAAACCATATAAGTCAACTTTCACAGTACGTAAATTAGCCGTTTGTGTCATACACTCATTGAACTACGGCACGAAGGAGGTGAGACCATTTACAATCCCTTCTTATTGCATACCTACAACATTTCAACTACATTGATGAGTGATATAGTCAGTTGTCCTCAAACAATGAAACGATTACTCGTAAGAGATAATTAAGATTATCAGAGTTGAAAGTGAGAATGTTAGTATGATAGATATAAGTTACTAAGGGACGCCCCAGCACGCTTCGTGTGTCCATCCCGTCACTCGCTGCATTTGTGACACTTCGGGCGTCTACCTAGGTCACAAGTAGCTGGAATACAGCACTGACTTGTGCTGTAAACTTAACAACCATCTCTTAGCAGTAAACTTCTTGAACAGTATTGAAGCTACCGATAGACTGTGACGTTGTGCAGTGTTGGATCTTCCACTCAGATTTGCTAAATTAATTGTAATTTTTAATTTGCTAGTGCTTCTATTGAGCAGTTGCTAATACTCAGCAGTTGCTAATAACTACTATCCCATGCCAATATCTGGCCGTATTGGCCATATTATTTACTTAATGTTAATATTTAAACGTATTAACATAGATTTATCGTTATTTATTCATCATCATCAAACTCGATTCATATTAAAAAGAGCTCACTTTCACACTAGTTGTGAAATACACTCATATCTATATGTTTGTATCTTGTATATTGTATGCTTGTATGTTTGTATATCTATATGACCAGTTTTGAGTCAAATAATTAATTTAAGTTTTAGTACAGGGGTTTTTCCGGAAAAACTCAAACAAAGTGTGGTAGTACCATTATTTAAGAAAGGAACAGCAATAGATCTAGACAATCTAAGGCCTATCAGCTTACTCTCAGTATTTTCTAAGATAATTGAAAAGATTGTTAAAGCCAGAATTGTAACATACCTGAATAAAATAAGTTATATCAGTAACAACCAATATGGATTTAGACAAGGAAAATCAACAGAAGAAGCTTTACTTGATGTTACAAATAAAATATATCTTAGTATAAATAATGGAAATAAAACTGTGGGTTTGTTTATTGATTTTAGAAAAGCCTTTGATTTAGTTAATAATAATATACTGCTGTCCAAGTTGTATAGTATTGGTGTAAGGGGAATAACTTTAGATTGGTTTGAGAGTTTTCTGACGGGTAGATACCAACGCGTTAAAATTGGTGAATATCTTAGCAACCCAATGCGCATTGTTTCGGGTGTACCTCAAGGCTCGGTGATTTCCGCTACTTTGTTTTTGATTTATATCAATGATTTATTAACACAACCATTTAGAGGCTCAGCAAGTGCATTCGCAGACGACGTTGCTTTCTTTTACAAGCAAAGTGAAGCCGAAGCTTTGTGGAATGACGTAAGCGAAGATTTGAAGTTATTACAAAATTGGTGCTTAATAAACAAAATGCAGGTAAATGTAAACAAAACGAAGTATATTAATTTTAGCCTTAGAGATTTTAGTTTACCGAACCAGTTAATATACCACAGAGTTAACTGTCTTGAAACTGCTTGTACCTGTAAAGTTATAGAAAGAGTTACTTCATTTAAATATTTAGGAGTTACCTTAGATGAAAGACTTAACTGGAGTGAACATATTACATTACTGCAGGGTAAAATTAGAAGCTCAATCAGAACGTTTTACTATCTAAGAAATTTTTGTGATATAACTCTGTTGAGAATGCTATATTATTCTCTGATACATTCTAAAATTCAATATGTTATTGTTTGCTGGGGCAGTACATTTAAATATCTTACAGAAAAAATTAGGACGTGCCAAAAATTTTCATGAGAATAATCCTGAGAAAAAAACTAAGAGATTATTCTTTCCCATTATATTGCCACTTAAATATTTTACCTATCCAACATCTTTTTATTTATAAGGTATTAAGGGTTTTTTACCTGCGAAGCGGTAATGACGGAACATTTGAATTAGCATACAGTACAAGAAACATACAGCGTAGAATATTTAGGCTTCCCAAAGTTAAAAAAGAATTATTTAGACAATCATTTTCTTATATCGGACCTAAATTTTTTAATAATATTCCGGATGAGATTAAATTATGCAATTCTTTAAAGCTTTTTTGCAGAGAACTGAGAGAGTGGTTACTTAACACACCGGATGTAAGCTATCTATACGAGGTACAAGTTTAGGTTTAGTTGAAAGTATAGTATTATCATATGTCGTGTTCTAAATTTGTAGCATATGTTTTTATTGTATCAGTGTGTATTGATAGTAATTATTAATTGAATAATTTGGTTGCATAATTAAACTTTTGTATTGTAATTACTTATTGTGTATATACTGTTCACAGTTTATTGGCTTTATCATTGTAGTTATTTTATATATATATATATATATATATATATATATATATATATATACTTATTTATTGATACAGTAACTCACAATTGGGTGATTATTAAATTGTTACAACATTAATAATTAGTTAATATTTGTCTATTTTTAATTATTAGAATTGTGCTTAATTGTTTGTCTATTCGTATTTTTCGTATTTGCTGAAATATATTTTAGCATAATTTAAAATAGTTGTTTTTCTCTTTCACTTAGATATAGGCATTGCATTTATGTGCAGCGTAGGTCTATTGCAAGCACCACGAGGCTAAGCACTGTTGACTGTTTTAGTTGTGTAATACTGAACTGTATTATTATTGTGTTATTTACATGTTAGTATTGTAAAGCTAACATGTACATCACCTTACTGGAATTGTGATTAGTTCTAATTCCTAAGAAGTACTGTATATTTTGTATGTGCTTTTCTTGAAGGAATAAATGAATTATTATTATTATTATATTTATAAAAGAGGATGTTTGTATATATATATATATATATGTTTGAAGTTTATGCGCTGCCAAACCATCCAACCGATCACCATGAAACTTTAGGATGTTGTCCTGTATACTCCCGAGATGGTTTCTGTGAAGTTTGATGCAGATCCGTCCACAGGGTCCCGCCCCACGGGCTCCTAAAGATCCCATGTTATTCAAATGGAGAATCTGAATTGTTTACAAAAACATATGACTGTGTGGTTTAATGTAGTTTCACATGCCATAAGCAGATTGAAGTTCTCACAACAACAGTACTATATATGTTTTGATTTATTGTAGTTCTAAATTTCACCTTGAGAGTGTAGCACACACTACTTTTACTTGATCAGGTGATCTGTATTTGGTGTTAACCTTTTTTCCTCGGTAATTAAAACATGTGGTGAAACGTGAAAATAAAAAATAAATAATCCATGTTTTTCACATGGACAGCTCTACGTCGCTTGCTCGAGAGTAGGCTCACCAAAAAAACCTTTACATTTACACACCAAATAAGAAGACGAAAAATATTGGTTACCCTCTTGCACTCATTTAATAAATAATGGTTTTTTCAATAATTCTTTTTATTGTTTTATTTTGGTATGTCAATGAAAAATTAAAGGTGAGACAACGTCCGCCGGGTTCAGCTAGTCCTTATATACACTTACAATACGTGAAGCAGTTTTTGTCAACGCAACTTCTCCCTTATTTCTCAACCAATTTAAACGGTTTAGTTGTCAAAAAATTTGCCTCGGTTCGTATTTGTACAATAAGGTCTTAATTCTTCAATATTTTCACTCTGAAAGGTACGGGAAGATCTCAAAGTACGTTTTTCCATAAGAATATCATGGAGAGAGATTTAAATGAATCGAAAAGTAACATATGCTCAAATATAAATAATGATTTACAAAACGTTTTAACAGCTGTTGGAATGTAAAGAATTGTGTTTATAATATTGATGAGGTTATATATTTTAAAATATTAAACCAGGGAAGGTTATAGGCATGGTTTAATGGTAGTTTAATGCAGTCATTTTGTGTATATAATAATTCAGCTGTTAAACAAAAACAAATTAAATAACACGTTTGAAATAGACAAATTAATATCATTGGGTGTTTGTGATAATAAATATTTATTTATTATTATTATTTTTTTTTTTATTTATTATTGACCCATATCTTGACGGTAGCCGATCGTCAAGATATGGGCGAATATGGATTTCGAATGAGTGTAATGAGTGTAGATGAGCGAATGTAGTCATTGTTGCAAACTATGGCCGACTACTCCTTAGAAAGTGTCATTAATTAATAGCCCATTGACAAACGAACAGCCGGTGGTTATCAGCTGATCCTTCTCAAAATGTATTATGACTCTGATTGGGATCGAACTGAGAACCCTTAGCACATGAAGCATGGATTGAACCAACTACGCTACCGTCCAATTTTATAGGTAGCAACGCAAGTAATCTGAGTGAGATACTGTAAATAAATTTAATTTTTGATTTTACGATATATAGTTAACTTCCTATTATTTATAGTCAAAAGTCACAAGCCGAGGTTAAAGACCGAGGTGTAACGAGTGCAGTGAGTGACGGGGTTGGCATGTGTAGCGTACAGGGATGTGTCCTAGTTATTCATATTCGCCTTAAAAATACGCAAACAGTTGTCGGTGTCTCATATGTAATAATGTAAGAATTAATCTTGATAGGCCTACATCAGCTGTACAATTTTACATACAGGTAGTTCATAACGCGGTAAAGTATGTAACATATTCTAGAAAAAAATAAAAAAGCTACAAATTTATTTTTTGTTTATCTTTAATTTCTCAAACACAGGAGCAAATAATAAGTCTTTCAAGTTTTCTTTTTTAGTACAATTTAATTGAAAATGAAAGAAAATAAAAACTCTTCAACAAAATAAAAATATTCAATTCTCCTCATAATACTTTATTTAAAAAACAAACTTAAAAACTGTTCTCAAATAATGGAATAAAATAAAATTAAAACTTGTAATGTATCAAATAATAATAATTTAATTTCTTCTTAATATTCCAGATTAAGTTCTTTTCTATAACTTATTTTCTATAATTATGTAATTCAGTATTTCTTTACGTCTTTCTGATTTTGTATGATTCTGTTTTATGATTTTATGACTTTATGATTCTTTATGATTATATGATTCTGCCTCAGGAATGTTGCTTTCAGAGAACAGTCGAGTTAATATAAAGGGGACGCCAGAACGTAAACGTTGCGCACAATCAAACAAACACTCACAATACGCGGGAAACTTGCTGAACTCCGAAAAGAAGCGGAAGAACTGTTGAAGAAGTGGTGAACTCAATTCAGCAGAAGGCGGTGGCGAAACAGGCCGAGAAAACCGTTGCACGAACTATTTACGTGGCTCTCCCTCTACACAAAATTTTCCTCGAAACAAAAGGGATGAGAACTAATCAGGGAGCTTCGGGAAGGAAGCAAACGTAACAACGTCACAAACACCTGTAAATTGCAGAAAACATGTCGATCTAACTCGACAGAGAAAGATCTTGTTGTAAAAATATTGGTTACTTTATTTCTAATGGGAAAAATATACTTTTTTATTTGAGGGGCCAAGATTCTCAATTTTTATGAAAAACTGCAACATTTTGATAGAAATGTTATAGCGTTTGAACTAATTTTCTATTGCAAGTACTTTTTCTAATATTTTCATTTTTCTAAAATAAATGTAACAAAACATTGTTACAAGCACTCGTAAAATGTTTCTAGAGCTGTTACCCTCCACGCCGATGAGCGTACCTTACAGGGTTTGACAGTTATACCTCCTCTAGATGATCATATCTATATAACTTTTATTTTGTTATTTTTATAATATTTTGTACGATATAAAATAAATTATATTCATGTTACAGGGTTACTCAAATATGACCGAACCTGATACTGTTACTATTCCACCTGTTAGATCTTCAGTGTACGTGTGTATAATGTAGTATAGTATAGTATTGTACAGTACAGTATAGTATAATGTGAATTACAGTTTTTAAATCTTTTAATTCCAATATGCTCAGTGTTAGAGACAAATCTGTAAATTTTATGTATGCACTAACCTAAAAAAAAAACAATAAAGATTTTATGGATTTAGCAGTAATTCAACGCGATGACTGAGATTCAGGAAACTGTCGTGGGAATCTACTTGTAGAAGCACTGTTACCCAACAAATGTTCAGAAAGACAATTAATTGGTATGCTTTATTATATTGTCATGATACAGCATTGAAATAGAACAACATCCAGTCGGTATTACGGCGAGACTGCAGTAGACTGTGACGTCACACGGCTGAATCAGCTGGTTTGATTATTCTAATAAAAACTGGTAAATAAATCTACCAATTAAATAGAAGCTCTCAGCTAGTTTATTAGCAAGCTATTTACTAATAACCACCTTAAATTGTAACCACGGGAAATAGAACGTGTATTTTTGAGATTATTATTTGTTTTTCCACCCAGTTGCCATCTTACCCAGGGGCGGCTCCAAGATTTATGTTTTAGGTAGGCACAGTTTAGGGGTGTCATGACTACGGCGGGGGATTGGGAGAATACCCCCCTCCCCCGAATAAGAGTGGGTATTTTTTTAATTTATAAATGCAAATGGTGGGTTTTAAGGCTTTTTTGAGGCACATACTTATTTTTGTTAATTTAATCACCATAAAATCATATCACACTGTTACTTTTAAAGCTATGGATCCAAAAATACTTTCTGGCAATGCACGCACGAACAAGGATTATTAGTCATTTTTCTGATTCACGACTGCAACCGATTAAATCGTCCCAAACAACAGACGCACCATCTTACACTGGTGGCTCACACACGCAGACTGGCTTACATAACAGACGCACCATCTTACACTGGTGGCTCACACACGCAGACTGGCTTACATAACAGACGCACCATCTTACACTGGTGGCTCACACACGAAGACTGGCTTACATAACAGACGCACCATCTTACACTGGTGGCTCACACACGCAGACTGGCTTACATAACAGACGCACCATCTTACACTGGTGGCTCACACACGCAGACTGGCTTACATAACAGACGCACCATCTTACACTAGTGGCTCACACACGCAGACTGGCTTACATAACAGACGCACCATCTTACACTGGTGGCTCACACACGCAGAGTGGCTTACATAACAGACGCACTATCCATGGGCGGATCCAGCCGGTTGTAAAGGGGGGGCTGCATACCATTCCGGGGGGTATGGAATACCCCCCTGAGCAAGGGGGGCCGGGGGCCCCCCGGAATTTTTTTTACATTTTTAATGCTTAAAAACGTCTATTTTATGCTATTTAAGAGCCTGAAAATGTTGTATAAAGCTAATGAATATACATATTTCATCGACATAACATAAAATTCAAGGTGTTGTAATCAAACACACACATTTAGACCTTATTTTGTTTAATACAAAATATATGTACAGTGTAACTTTTTTCACATTCTTAATGCTTGAAAACATCAATTTTATACTACTTAAGACCATGAGAATCACCTGAAAACATCGTATAAAGCTAATGAACCTACATATTTCATCAACATAACAATAATTCAAGGTATTTTAATCAATCACGCACATTTAGAACTTATTTTTTAGTGAAAAATATGTGTACAATGTAACATTTCGGAAAATTATTTTAATAAATATTATTTAATTCAGAAAATTCGATAGTTTTAAGAAATGTGTTAGTTTGTATCTTGCTAAAACTATTAAGAAAAATGTTTTTAGATAATAATAAAATAGGTGGCTCACTTACTTTTGCCTGAGTTGTAATTTGTACTGATTTGCATAAACAAGAAATGTAACAAAACTAAGTTACAGCTTAAATAACAAAGTCCAACTTCCTTTTCTTCACTTTAGCAAACCTATCAACTACTTTGTTTGGGTCGACCTTATCCGCAATCCCTCTGTGGATGTTCAGCAGAGCTAGAGCTACAAGTCTGTCCTCTCTCATTGTTGTTCTCATCCAGTCCTTTAGTCTTCGAAGGGTTGAGAACGATCTCTCGGCAGTAGCGGTGCTAACCGGCAGGGTTGATAAAATCTTTAGCAATTCATATACTGCAGGATACACTTCTTTATCACACTTGGTGAGAGTTTCAATGGCTGTATCAGGAATGTCTTCATTTTTGTATCTCGGTAACCATTTGTTTTGCCACAGGGCAACTTCATTGCTAAAAACAGCTGCATTAAGACATGAAATGTTCCCTACAGCAAACTGAAATTTCGTAAACAAAACCTTAGCTGATTCCTTCAGGTCTGTTGATGTCATTTTAACAACTTAAGTTGGTATCAGGATTGACAGTTCAAAAAACTTCATGATGTCATCGCGAAATCTATCTTTGATGTCTTGAAGAATCGTGTCTAGGATGGGAATGTAAATCGACGCTCTGTAGAACATTTCAGGCTCGTCTATGTTGGGGTTGGGTCGGTTTTTTTGCTTTCGAGCGATGCGAGGAAAAGACAACTCCGTATTCAAATCTTCTGCTAAACCTGCTGCTTCAAGATATACATCATGGAAAAAACCTCACACTCTGATCTTCTCTGTTCCAAGGTAGAACAAGTGGATTTTACCGCACCACTGGCTTCCTTATGGTCAATAATCTTCTTTTGAAGCAGCCGGCTTAGTGGAAGAGTGATCGCTAATATGTCTGCAAGAGACGCTAAGGAAACTAGGAAAATACTAGTGCTAATACAAATTGAAGGAGACAGTGCTTTGTTAGCTGTTTCGGTTTCTTTCCAAGTGCTTACAATTTCCAGGGCCTCGTGGATTTTTGAAAGGCTTGAACAGAACAGATGAACACTATCGTGGCGTTCCACCCATCTTGTTTGGCAGAGCCCTATAAGCTGTCTTCCTAGTTTTTGCTTTAACACAAAGTTCCACTTCGGGCTTGCTGTAAAAAATGCAATAACTGTTTTTATGGTATCAATTGCATTTCTGACGTCTTGAATCATAGACGCTTTGGTCAACATCAAATTCAGAGCATGATTTAAGCAAGGACAGTGTGTTGCATTGACAGCATAACGTTGCACAGCATTCACCACTCCCTTTACCTCAGACACCATAGTACTGCAACCATCAGAGGCTATACCCACACATTTTTCTAGGTCCAAATAATTTTTCTTCATCAATTTAAGAACAGTACTTCCTAACACTTCACCAGTCAAGGATGGTTCATTAGCATAGTTACTTGGGTCGTCTACTTCTTGTTCTTCTTCAATAGCTTCGGTGGTGTTTCGAGGATCCACAAAGTCAAGGAAGTCTTCATAAACATTTCCTTTGTAGCAGTAGCGTGTAGAAAATGTTAATTGTGACTCATGAGCAGCATCTGTTGTTTCATCAAATAATATGCTATAATATTTTGCCGCTTTAATTCTTTCTATTATGACATCTCGAACTTCATTTCCACAAGCGTTGATTAATTCGTTTTGAATAGTTTTGCTAGAATACATTGCATTAGCGCAGGCTGACTGAAGGTGTTTGCTGAGATTTTCATCTCCTGATTCAATACGGAAACGCAGCAGTTCTCTGAAGTTTCCTTCGTTTTGGGTTTTAATTTCCTTTACTATGCTGCCATCATCACGGTGGCCTCGTAGTGGGATGTTTTGCTTCCCCAAAAACAAAACACACTTGACCATTGAAGACAACATTTTTCTGTTTTCTTCCACTTGCTTGAGATGGCTTTTATCTTGCATATTTCTTACACAAAGTTGAGGAGACTGTACTCTTACTAAAAATTCTTTACCAGCTTCAACAGCTTTTTTATGGTAGAGATTGCTTTCATGTTGAATTAGACAACCATCCTTGCCAAGGAGTTTTCGAAAATCGGTCACGGGTTTTACCACTAATTTTTGCAAATTTACCCCTCCAGCAGTCAAACTTGGCAAAAACAATGGGCAATAACGACAGTAAAGTCCTTGATGTGATTTTGAAAAGATAAGCCAGGGAAATTTTGTAAACAGTTCTAGATTAGGCCGGCGATGCCAGATCTTCCCCCCACTGCCTTTTTGTATGGATGATGGAAAGTTGTATCCTTGTGGTGGATTCCAATGACGTAACAGTATAATCTCTTTTGTTAGATCGTCTAGCTTACCAGCTTTTTCAATAAATGTACCAATATCGTATTCACTGTTTGAAGTAGTTGTAAAATCAGTACTAGCAAATCTTTCTGAAGATGGTCCGGGATTACTTTCAAATCCGACGGATTTTTCTTTTTCTACATCAAAAATGGTATTTCGGACAACCTCTGAAGGGGTTTCTTGATTTTAATCTGTTAAAAAAGAATCGTCATTCATTTGGTGGTCATCGTCTGATGTTGGCGTTGTTTTTGTTAACCTCTTGTTAAAAAATTTGTCCATAGTGCTTTGTTTCCTTTTTACAGTAGTTTTATCCTCCTGAAAGAAAACAACAAATAAATACTAAGCCAAGACATGGCTATTAATTATACTAACAATTTACCTTGGACTTGACCCATAAACAAAATTAAGACGCTACATTACGTTGATCGTTACGTATACTGTATTGATAAATACGCTTTGCCTTGCATTAAAGGCTGAATTTTCAAATATATATATATGTATATGATATATTTTAGTTAATAATATTAAGAAATGTCATATATAGTGAATTCCCTTTAAAAAGTGACCATAAAGGGCATTTTAGAAAAAAAAGGATATTTTCTCACAAGGTTTCTCGTCACGACGGTCATTTTAAGTACAAGGGGTGTAACTTGTATTTTCCTTAAACATTTATGGGTTAATTTAGATTAATATAGGGCCTATCTTCTAAAATTATCTTTATAATAAAAATATTAAACATGAGTGTTTTTTCCCATTTTTATTCACTTACACGTGTGTCAACGTGAACTGTAAACTGCCATGGTAACAACTCGCAATGTAAGTACTGTACTTGACCTTATTTAAGATAATTGTTGTAAACAAAAATAAAATACTTAACTAAATAAACATTATATATGTAAAGTTATAACGGTGAATGGTATTCGTAATGCTAGTGATGTTAATTTATCCTCTAATATACATATATATCTATGTGTTTGAACGTACGTTCGTATTTTATGCGCTGCCATTGCCGTTCATCCAATTGTGTTGAAATGAGGTTAGCAGACCGATAGCCACAAGCATTGGCTATACAAGCTACAATCCCACAATGTCCCTATAAACAGCTGATAATCTTAAAGATACTTTTATGTGGCCTTGTGGACATAGTTTACTTTATTACCGTACGATAGCACCACTGACCACACCACTACTAACTGTCAAAAGTGTGTCCCTTAATTGCAATAACATGCCTACTCCTACCATTATTTTGAACACGTAATAACGAAATATCTATGATTAAACAATAATTTTACTTACCATGTTTGTCACCTCAAACTGCAAACAATGCTTATGGAACAAACAGTACTTGTGTACTTAGACTAAATACAAAATAAACTATTAACTACACTGTCTCACATCATCCTGAATCACACAGGCAAAACACACGTAGAGGGCAGACTGTGACTAGTGACTGACTGGACTGGAGTCGGAGTGGCGACAATGCGTTGTGGAAGTGGAGGGGAGTGACTCGACATGGCGTCGGCGTGGCGCGGCGTATCTATTTTTATACACTAGACTCGTCAAGAGTTTGTCACTTGGCCTTGGACCTGACGTGCAATGGAAATGCACTGGCTCACTATGAAGTTATACGCTTTTTTACCTTTACGTTCATCATTACTATACATCATTACATCATTACTATAAGTAGGGTTAAATTCTGTCTGAAAAAAAATTATAAAAATCGCAAAGGGGGGCTGCAGCCCCCACAGCCCCCCCCCTAGATCCGCCCATGGCACCATCTTACACTGGTGGCTCACACACGCAGACTGGCTTACATAACAGACGCACCATCTTACACTGGTGGCTCACACACGCAGACTGGCTTGCATAACAGACGCACCATCTTACACTGGTGGCTCACACACGCAGACTGGCTTACATAACAGACGCACCATCTTACACTGGTGGCTCACACACACAGACTGGCTTACATAACAGACGCACCATCTTACACTGGTGGCTCACACACGCAGACTGGCTTACACAACAGACGCACCATCTTACACTAGTGGCTCACACACGCAGACTGGCTTACACAACAGACGCACCATCTTACACTAGTGGCTTACACACGCAGACTGGCTTACACTGGTGGCTCACACACGCAGACTGGCTTACACAACAGACGCACCATCTTACACTGGTGGCTTATACACGCAGACTGGCTTACACTGGTGGCTTACACACGCAGACTGGCTTACACAACAGACGCACCATCTTACACTGGTGGCTTATACACGCAGAACTCCGCTGGACCGGTCCCAAGCCCGGCGTCTCATCATTCCCATAACCGATGAGTAAGGAGGAGGGTACCTTCCTACAGCTCTCAGTGTGATCCCGATGCTGAGAGCACTCCTATCCCATTAACTCCTTATCCTACCTAACCTTCCAACCAAGCCAAGGTGGAACAGCGTGGGCCGACGGCTGAATGGCTGGTGGTAGACCAGTCTATACCATGCGGACTCTGGACACCTGCCGAAATCCAGTTTCAAATAGGCTTACCCTGGCATGCGGGGCTCTGTCGGGGCTAGACCATTTATTTCCCTAGCTACTCGTGGGAATCCTATGGACCCAGATAGAACAAAAACATCAAAACCTTCACCTAAGGACCGCATTGAGTCCTAAGGCAATGAACCGAGCATGGGAGCAGAGGGCAGCCACACTGGCCAGCCCTTGTTTTCCATTGCTCGGGATAAATCAACGTCGGGGGGGGACATGTCTCTCTCCGATTCTGACTCCAACTTGGCTGGCTAGGGACAATGCCAAAGGTGATTCAAGCCAATCTGCACCACAGTAAGGCTGCCTCGGCAGCCCTCTGTCAGTCCATGACTGCACACAACATCGACCTGGCCCTGATTCAAGAACCTTGGTTACAAAAGGGCAGAAACGCAGGACTGGCCGATGCAAAAGGTAAGATAATTTCCTCTTGTTCCACCAATAATGCTAGGACATGTATCTTGGTACGCAATGGTATGGAAGTATTTCCCCTGTTTGAGTTCTGTTCCAGGGACATCACGACAGTGAGAATGACACTGAGCACTGAGGAAGGGCATGGGGAGTTCACCGTCAGCTCTGTGTACCTTCCCTATGATGCTCAGGATCCACCCCCTTCCAGGGAACTAGAAGCCCTGGTAGAGAAACAATCCATTGGGGGGCGGCACCTTCTGGTCAGCTGCGACGCCAATGCCTATCATGAAGCATGGGGATCAACCAACTCCAACAGGAGGGGTGAGTACCTATTAAACTTCATTGTTTCTAACGATCTATTCATTCTAAATCGGGGCAATGAACCCACGTTTAGGAATAGGGTTAGAGCCGAAGTCATAGACCTGACTCTTTGCAATGCGGTCACTCTAGGCCTAATTGACAACTGGCGGGTCTCTGACGAACCTTCTCTTTCTGATCATCTGCACATTCGTTTTGATATCAAAGCTAAAATGTCAGCCTTTTCCATTCCTCACCGAAATCCTAGGCGGACGGACTGGGAGTCCTATGCTGCGGAACTTTCAGCCATTGCGGGCATGGGTCCCGGGGGGGGGGGGCAGAGTACGTATAAGGTCTGTCGTGGAACTGGAGCAGGCGGCATCCTGTTTACAGGATGCCCGA
>JAQJVL010000367.1:731264-744542 GCA_035578905.1 Stictocephala bisonia | reverse complement strand
GTTTCCTATTGTATTTTTCGTATTTGCTGGAAATATATTTTAGGCATAATTTAAAATAGTTGTTTTCTCTCTTAGATATAGGCATTGCTATTTATGTGCAGCGTAGGGTCTATTGCAAGCACCACGGGGCTAAGCACTGTTGACTGTTTTAGTTGTGTAATACTGAACTGTATTATTATTGTGTTATTTACATGTTAGTATTGTAAAGCTAACATGTACATCACCTTACTGGAATTGTGATTAGCTCTAATTCCTAAGAAGTACTGTATATTTTGTATGTGTTTTTTCTTGAAGGAATAAATAAATTATTATTATTATTATATTTATAAAAGAGGATGTTTGTGTGTTTATATATATATATATATATATATATACTATATTATATATATTTATAAAAGAGAATGTTTGTATATATGTTTGAAGTTTATGTGCTGCCAAACCATCCAACCGATCGCCATGAAACTGTAGGATGTTGTCCTGTATACTCCCGAGATGGTTTCTGTGAAGTTTGATGCAGATCCGTCCACAGGGTTCCGCCCCACGGGCTCCTAAATATCCCATGTTATTCAAATGGAGAATCTGAATTGTTTACAAAAAAAATATATGGACTGTGTGGTTTAATGTAGTTTCACATGCCATAAGCAGATTGAAGTTCTCACAACAACAGTACTGTATATGTTTTGTATTGTATATGTAGTTCTACATTTCACCTTGAGAGTGTAGCACACACTACTTTTACTTGATCAGGTGATCTGTATTTGGATGTTAACCTTTTTCCATCGGTAATTAAAACATGTGGTGAAACGTGAAAATAAAAAATAAATTAATTATTTGTTTTGTTTTAGTTAATATTTTTATGACATGCCTCCTAAAAAATCTAATATTGGTAGAAGAAGCAAAAATGCTCGAATTCTTTCAGCTATTAGGTTCTAAATCAAACTCATATTATGACCGGTGAAGCGGACGGGTACAGCTAGTATATATATATATATATATAGTGTTTGAAGTTTATGCGCTGCCAAACCATCAACCGATCGCCATGAAACTTTAGGATGTTGTCCTGTATACTCCCGAGAAGGTTTCTGTGAAGTTTGATGCAGATCCGTCCACAGGGTACCCACCACCCCACGAGCTCCTAAAGATCCCATGTTTATTCAAATGGAGAATCTGAATTGGTTTACAAAAAACATATGACTGTGTGGTTTAATGTAGTTTCACATGCCATAAGCAGATTGAAGTTCTCACAACAACAGTACTGTATATGTTTTGATTTATTGTAGTTCTACATTTCACCTTGAGAGTGTAGCACACACTACTTTTACTTGATCAGGTGATCTGTATTTGGTGTTAACCTTTTTTCCTCGGTAATTAAAACATGTGGTGAAACGTAAAATAAAAAATAAATAATCCATGTTTTTCACATGGACAGCTCTACGTCGCTTGCTCGAGAGTAGGCTCACCGAAAAACCTTTACATTTACACACCAAAAAAGAAGACCAAAAATTTTGGGTTCCCCTCTTGCACTCATTTTATAAATAATTTTTTTTTTTCAATAATTCTTTTTATTTTTTTATTTGGAAAGTCAAGGGAAAAATAAAAAGGCGAGACAACGCCCCCGCCGGGTTCACCTTTTTATTTCCTTATTTACAATACGGGGGAAGCATTTTTTTGGTAAAACCAACTTCTCCCTTATTTCTAACCAATTTTTAAAAGGTTAAATTTGGGGAAAAAAAAATTTGCCCTGTTCGTATTTGTACAATAAGGTTTTTAAATTTTTTCTTTTTTTCATTTCTAAAAGGGGTTCGGGAAAGATCTCAAGTACTTTTTTCCAAAAGGGAAATATTGTGGAGAAATTTAAATGAACAAAATTTTAACTTTATCTCAATAAAAATAATGTTTTAAAAAACCTTTAAACACTTTTTGGAATGAAAAAAAAATTTGTTTTTAATAATTTTGATGGGTTTTAAAAATATATTCTAAAAATTTTAAAACCCAGGGAAGGTGTAGGCATGGTTTAATGGTTATTTTTAAAATGCAGCATTTTTTTTTGTTTTAAAAAAAATTCAGCTGTTAAACAAAAAAAAAAATTAAATAACACTTTTTGAAATAGACAAATTAAAAACCTTTGGTTTTTGGGTGATTTTTTAAAAAATTTATTTATTATTATTGTTTTTTTTTTTTATTTATTATTGACCCATATTTTGACGGAAACCCCGTTTCCGTCAAGTTTATGGGCAAATATGGATTTCGAAGGGAGTGTGATGAGGGGAGATGACGAATGTATTCATTGTTACAAACTGGGGCCGACTTACCTTAGAAAGTGTCTTAAATTTAAATTAGCCCTTTGAAAAAACCAAAACACCGGGGGGTTTTTCATGATCCTTTCCAAAAGGTATTATGACTCTAAATTGGGATCGCTGAAAAACCCCTTTAGCCCTAAGGCGGGTTTTTAACCAAATTTTCGCTCCCCCCCTTTTTGGGGTTTTGGAAGGTTTTTTGGGGGGGGGGGGGGGGGATTTTTTCCAATTTTTGGGGGGCCCGGGGTTCTGGGGGAATAGGGGTTAAAAATTTTTTGGGGGGTTTTCATTTTTTTTAAAACCCTTTTTTATGAAAAAAGGCCCAACAAGCCGGGATGAGGGGGGGGTGGGAGTCCGGGTGAGGGGGGGTTTGGCATGTTAGCGTACAGGGATTTTGTCCTATTTATTCATATTCCCCCTTAAAAATACGAAAAAACAGTTGTGGGGTTTTCTAAATTTTAAATTTAATGTAAAAATTTAAATTTGGTTTGGCCTACATCAGCTGTACAATTTTAACATTACAATTTTTTTTTTTTTTTTCCAAAAAAAAAAAAAAAACCCCCCGGAAAAAAAAAAAAAGTATGAAAACAAATTCTAGAAAAAAAAAAAAGCCCCAAATTTTTTTTTTTTTATCTTAAATTTTTCTCAAACACAGGGGGCAAATAATAATTCTTTAAATTTTTTTTTTTTAGTAAAATTTTAAATTAAAAATAAAAAGAAAATAAAAACTCTTCAACAAAATAAAAATATTAATTTTTCCTAAATTTTTCTTTATTTAAAAAACAAATTTAAAAAAACTTTTTCCTCAAATAATGGAATAAAATAAAAATTAAAATTTTTTAATTGATCAAATAAAAATTAATAAAAATTTTTAATTTCTTTTTAATTTCCAGATAAGTTTTTTTTCTAAAACCCTTATTTTCTAAAAATTATGAAATTTCAGTATTTCTTTACGTTTTTTGTGTTTTTTGGTATGTTCGGGTTTTATGATTTTATGCTTTTTTGGTTCTTTATGATTATTTGATTCTGCCTCAAAAATTTTTGCTTTCAGAGAAAAAATTTTGGGATTTAAAAAAAGGGGCCCCAAAGGGAAAAACGTTGCCCCAAAATAAAACCAAACATTTAAAAAATACGGGGGAAAAATTTGGGGAACTCCGAAAAGAAGCGGAAAAAAAATTTTTGAAGAAGTTAAACCCAAAAAACCCAATTCAGCAGAAGGCGGTGGCGAAACAGGCCCGAAAATTAACCGTTGCACGAATATTACGGGGCTCCCCCTCTCCCAAAAAAATTTTTCCATCGAAAAAAAAAGGGAATTTTAAACAAATCGGGAGCTTGGGGAAGGGGAAGCAAACGTAACAACTCGAAAAAAACCGAAAATTGCAGAAAAAAATGTCGATCAAACCCCGAAAGGAAAGATCTTGTTGTAAAAAATTGGTTAATTTTATTTCTAAGGGGGAAAAATAAAATTTTTTATTTGAGGGGCCAAGATTTCTCTTTTTTTTAATGAAAAACGGCAAATTTTTGATAGAAATTTTAAATTATTGAAAGTTTTTTTTTCTAAAAATTTTTTCATTTTTTTAAAAATAAATGAAACCCCAAAAACATTTTTTACAAGCACTCTTAAAATTTTTCCCAAGTTGTTACTCTCCCCGCCGATAGGTACCTTACGGGTTTTGACATTTATACCCTCCTCTAGATGATCAATCTTTAAAATTTTTTATTTTGTTTTTTTTTATAATATTTTGTCCCGGTTTTAAAAAAAATTTTTATATTTTCCTGTTACATTTTTTACCCCCAAATATAAACCGAATTTGTTTTTTATTTTCCCCCTTTTTGATTTTCAGTTTAGGGGTTTGTATAATGTATTTAAGAAATAGTATTGTAAGTACAGTATAGTAAAATTTGAATTAAAATTTTTTTAAAATTTTTTAATTCCAAATATGCCCCAGGTTTTAAAGAGCCCAAATTTCTGTAAATTTTATGTATGAAATTACCAAAAAAAAAACAAAAAAAGTTTTTATGGATTTACAGTAATTAAAACGCGATGACTGGTTTCCCAGGAAACTGCCCGGGGAATCTACTTTTTTAAAAGTACTGTTACCCAAAAAAATGTTCAAAAGAAAATTTAAAATTGGAATTTTTTTTATATTGTCATGAAAACAGCATTAAAATAGAACAACACCCAGTGGGTTTTTACGGCAAAGACTGCATTTGACTGGGGAACCTCACCGGTTTGAATCGCTGGTTTGTTTTTTTAAATAAAAACTGGTAAATAAACCCTACCAAATTTAAAATTAGAAGCTCTCGGGTAGAAAAATTTAGCAACTTTTTTAAAAAATAACCCCCTTTAAAATTGTAACCACGGAAAAAAACGTGAAATTTTTTGGATTATTATTTTTTTTTTCCCCCAGTTCCCCATCTTCCCAGGGGCGGCCCCAAAATTTATGTTTTGGGAAAGGCACAGTTTAGGGGTTGTCAGGGACTAGGGCGGGGGTTTTGGGAGAATACCCCCCCCCCGAAAAAGTGGGTTTTTTTTAAAAATTTATAAATAAAAAATTTGGTGGGGTTTTAAAAGCTTTTTTGGGCTCATACTTACTTTTGTTAATTTAATAAAATTAAAATCATATCAAAATTTTACTTTTAAAGTATGGACCAAAAAATTTTTTTCGGAAAATGCACCCCTGAACAAGGATTTTTTATTTCTTTTTTTCTGATTCACGACTGAAACCGATTAAATTTTCCCAAACAACAGAGGGCCCACCCTTTCCCAACGGTGGCCCCACACGCAAAACTGGCTTACAAAACAACGCACCATTTTATACTGGTGGCTCACAACGTGGGACGGGCTTACATAACAGACGCACCATCTTACATTTGGTGGTTTCACACACGCAGACGGGCCCTTACAAAACAGACGAAAACCAAATCTTACACTGGTGGCACACACGCAGATGGTTTTCCACAACGAGGGCACTATTTTACACTGGTGCCCCCCCCAAACCAACTGGCTTAACAACAGACGCACCACCCTTACCCCGGTGGCTCCACCCCGCAACGGGCCCTTTCCCTTAACCCAGACGCACCATCTTTACACGGTGGCTCACCACGCAGACTGGTTTTACATAACGGGACGCACCATTTTACACTGGTGGCTCAAAACACGCGGGACGGGGCCTTACAAAACAGACGCCCCATTTTTAAAATGGGGGCCCAACACACGCAGACTGGTTTTCATAACCAGACACACCATCTTACACTGGTGGCTCACACACGCAGACTTGCTTACATAAAACAGACGCACCCTCTTACACTGGTGGCTCACACACGCCAGACTGGCTTACACAACAGACGCACCATCTTACACTAGTGGCTCACACACGCAGACTGGCTTACACAACAGACGCCACCATCTTACACTAGTGCTTACAACACGCAGACTGGCTTACACTGGTGGCTTACACACGCAGACTGGCTTACACAACAGACGCACCATCTTACACTGGTGGCTTACACGTAGAACTCCGCTGGACCGGTCCCCAAGCCCGGCGTCTCATCATTCCCATAACCGATGAGTAAGGAGGGAGGGTACCTTCCCACAGCTCTCAGTGTGATCCCGATGCTGAGAGCACTCCTATCCCATTAACTCCTTATCCTACCTAACCTTCCAACCAAGCCAAGGTGGAACAGCGTGGGCCGACGGCTGAATGGCTGGTGGTAGACCAGTCTATACCATACGGACTCTGGACACCTGCCAAAATCCAGTTTCAAATGCGGGGCTCTGTCGGGGCTAGACCATTTTTTTCCCTAGCTACTCGTGGGAATCCTATGGACCCAGATAGAACAAAAACATCAAAACCTTCACTTAAGGACCGCATTGAGTCCTTAGGCAATGAACCGAGCATGGGAGCAGAGGGCAGCCACACTGGCCAGCCCTTGTTTTCCATTGCTCGGGATAAATCAACGTCGGGGGGGACATGTCTCTCTGCGATTCAAACTCCAACTTGGCTGGCTAGGGACAATGCCAAAGGTGATTCAAGCCAATCTGCACCACAGTAAGGCTGCCTCGGCAGCCCTCTGTCAGTCCATGACTGCACACAACATCGACCTGGCCCTGATTCAAGAACCTTGGTTACAAAAGGGCAGAAACGCAGGACTGGCCGATGCAAAAGGGTAAGGATAATTTCCTCTTGTTCCACAATAATGCTAGGACATGTATCTTGGTACGCAATGGTATGGAAGTATTTCCCCTGTTTGAGTTCTGTTCCAGGGACATCACGACAGTGAGAATGACACTGAGCACTGAGGAAGGGCATGGGGAGTTCACCGTCAGCTCTGTGTACCTTCCCTATGATGCTCAGGATCCACCCCCTTCCAGGGAACTAGAAGCCCTGGTAGAGAAACAATCCATTGGGGGGGTGGCACCTTCTGGTCAGCTGCGACGCCAATGCCCATCATGAAGCATGGGGATCAACCGACTCCAACAGGAGGGGTGAGTACCTATTAAACTTCATTGTTTCTAACGATCTATTCATTCTAAATCGGGGCAATGAACCCACGTTTAGGAATAGGGTTAGAGCCGAAGTCATAGACCTGACTCTTTGCAATGCGGTCACTCTAGGCCTAATTGACAACTGGTGGGTCTCTGACGAACCTTCTCTTTCTGATCATCTGCACATTCGTTTTGATATCAAAGCTAAAATGTCAGCCTTTTCCACTCCTCACAGAAATCCTAGGCGGACGGACTGGGAGTCCTATGCTGCGGAACTTTCGGCCATTGCGGGCTTGGGTCCCGGGGGGGGGGGGCAGAGTACGTATAAGGTCTGTCGTGGAACTGGAGCAGGCGGCATCCTGTTTACAGGATGCGATCCTTGAAAGTTTCCACGACAACTGTCCAATTTAAAACACACCACCTAGATCAAAAATCGGGTGGTAGTCAAAATCCCTGGAAGCTAAGAAAAGGCGCGTTAGAATGCTTTTTAATCGCTCTAAGGTGACCAATTGTCGCGAAGAGTATCGTTTAGCTCTTAACGACTACAATTCATCCATTCGTGATGCCAAGAAGGCTTCATGGCAAACCTTTTGTAGGGGCATTGACTCCATCAAAGAGGCAGCCAGAATCCAGAAAATCTTGGCTAGCGAACCTATCAACCCCATGGGCAGTCTTAGAACCAGCTCAGGGGAATTGACAACTTTACCTGGTGAAACGCTCAAGCTCCTTCTGGAGTGTCACTTCCCAGGGAATCTTGTTGACGATGCTCTGGAAGTCTCTGGCCCTCGAGAGACTAGCCCTATACCTAGGGCAACTCGAGAGGACTGGAGGCAAGCTAGACGAATAGTCACCGTTTCAAAAGTTAAATGGGCAATCGACAAGTTCAGCCCATTTAAATCCCCAGGAGGCGATGGCGTCTTTCCTGCATTGTTGCAGAAGGGCCCACCAAACCTCCACTTTCTACTTTGCGAAATCTTCAGGGTGAGCCTTGCCTTCGGGTATATTCCTCAGTCCTGGAGGGTTAGCAAAGTAGTCTTCATTCCTAAGCGGGGTCGTGGTGACTACACAAACGCCAAATCCTTTAGGCCAATTAGTCTTTCCTCGTTTCTGGTGAAGACCATGGAGAGACTCGTAGAATTTCACATTCGAGAAGGGGCGCTTAAAGACTCCCCTTTACATCAAAATCAACATGCGTATCTCCCGAGGAAGTCTTGTGAGTCTGCCCTCCATTGTTTGGTCAGTAACCTTGAACATTCCCTAGAGAACAAAGAAATTGCTCTAGGAGCCTTTTTGGATATTGAGGGGGCATTCAACAACACCTCATATCAGTCAATTATTCGTGCGCTGGGACAACGTGGTGTAGAGGCCTACCATCTGTAGGTGGGTCGACCAAATGTTACGGGGCAGAAGAATTCAATCAACCCTTCTAAGTGAGGTGGTGGAGATTTCTGCGAGCCGAGGATGCCCGCAGGGGGGAGTTTTATCACCCCTCCTGTGGGACCTGGTGGTGGATGATCTCCTAGTCAGCCTCACGGAAAAGGGCATTTTCATACAGGGGTATGCGGACGATCTTGTCCTATTGGTCCGTGGCAAGTACCAGGGCAATGTTACGGACATCATGAACGACAGTCTGGAAGCAGTGAACTCCTGGTGTGTAAGAGAAGGGCTTGCAATAAACCCTTCCAAGACAGTAATGGTTCCCTTCACCAGGAAAAGGGTTCAGGGCTCCTTCAGAGGCCTGGCCCTTGGTGGAGTGTCTCTGCCTGTTTCATCGTCGGTTAAGTATCTGTGAGTAATCCTTGATCAGAAACTGACATGGAACTTGCATCTTGATAAAGTCATCCGCAGAGCTAAGTGGTCCTTCGTGACCACTAGGCGCTGCGTGGGCTCCACATGGGGCCTGTCACCCCATGTCTGCCACTGGCTTTACACAGCGGTCATCAGACCACAAAATAAATTACTTATGGGGCTTTGATCTGGTGGCCTAAGGTCAATCAGGTAACTGTCCGGGGTAGGCTTTCTAGCCTGCAAAGTCTTGCCTGCATGTGCATGACAGGGGCCTTTAGGTCGACCCCTTCTATTGCACTGGAGGTTCTTCTCAACCTGCCGCCCCTTGATCTCTTCATTATTGGGGAGGCTTGGGCGGTGGCTTATAGGCTTCAGCTAACTGGCCACTGGAGGGGGTACTGTATAGGTCACTCATCAGTGGCCAATCTAGTAAATGATGAGGTACTATCAATGAAGTCTGACTTCATTGGGACTAAGTATCTTTTCACTAGACCCTATACTGTGGATATCAGGTCGAGGGAGTACTGGGACGGTGTTAGTAGCCCGGTTTCTTCTCACGACCGAATTGTATGGTTCACAGACGGGTCAAGAATGGGCAACAAAGCTGGATTTGGGGTCTATACTGGCGACCCTAGGACCAACGCTTGCGTGAGCCTGGGAGCGTATGGCACCGTTTTCCAAGCTGAAGTCGCCGCAATCCTTCAATGTGCCGCCCAGGCGGTCGATAGAGGGGTTTGCGGGAAACATATCCACATCCTCTCAGACAGTCAGGCGGCCTTAGGGGCTCTTGACTCCTGGAAGGTCTCGTCTGGTCTAGTCTGGGAATGTGTGGAGTCCCTCAGCATCCTGGGTTTAAGAAATCAGGTCTTGCTGGAATGGATCCCAGGACATAGGGGATTAGAAGGCAACGAGCAGGCCGATGCCTTGGCTAGGGAGGGTGCTCTCAAGCCCTTCATTGGTCCTGAGCCGGCCTGCGGCGTTTCGATTGCAGCTGCCAAAACAGCAATCAAAAACTGGGTCAGCGCCAGACATCTGGAAAGATGGCGGCGGTTCCCAGGGCAAAGACTCGGCAAGGTTCTTGTCAGGAATCCCTCCCAGAAGTTGACTAAGTCACTTCTTGGGTTGAGTAAACCGCACGTTAAGCTGGTGGTGGGACTCATCACCGGTCACGGCAAATTCCGGAGGCATCTAAGAACGGTGGGACTCTTTACGGAGGATCCCATCTGTCGCCTCTGTGGGGAGGACGAAGAGTCGGCAGAACACATTGTCCTGGAGTGTGAGGCACTTGGTGCCAGAAGAAGAGCACTTTTTGAAGGCTCACCTCTGGGACAGTTGGAAATTACTAATCTAGTGAAGAAGCTCCTTGACTTGGTCAAGGATTGCCAGCTTTACGACGATTAGGCACCGGGATTGGCACAAAAAGCCTTAGGCTTCGTTGCAAGGGTTGGCTGGACCAACTATATATCCCCACATAAACTAACTAACTAACTATACACGCAGACTATCTTACACTGGTGGCACACACACGCAGACTGGCTTACATAATTCTGAATTTTTAGACCAATAGATTCCAAAAATTGTTTTATCTTGATAGGTAGAGATTCAGTGGTGAGTTCTTGCAATTCAACAAATGATTCAAATCATTTATTCAGCCATCAAATTTTTTAAAACAATAGGCTAAGTCATGTAATGTCATACAAAAATTGTCAAATAAAATAAAATTAATCGTGCAATAAATAAATTTATACATTCATCCAGCACGAGAAACATTGACTTAACTAATAAAGGATTCAAAACCATGCAACTAACTACATCGTGCAAAACAAAACAAAACATGCAAACATACCTTAGTAGAAGTGTTCACTAATAGCCTACAGATTCTCATTCAAGCCTTTGTGGTCCAAATCAAAATACTTATCCACGCGGTAGATTGGATTTGTTATAAGCCAATTCTAACCACTCTTGCAAATTTAGAATTTGGAAGACCGCTTATAACCAGAGGTAGCCTATTATAGAAGGAGCCTTCCATTTTACTTATATTTTCCAGTCACTAAATCCGTCAGAATTGAGGGTTTCCTTTCCTGTGAAAGAGTAATGTCAGCATAAGAAAAAGAATATAACGTAATTCCTACCTGAGAGTTGTATCCAAGAATATTTATCATTACTCTGGAAAGACCGTTGTCTTCCTCCTATATTTAATCTAGGAAAATTAAGCTTTGGTTGTTTTGGTTCATCATTAGCATTTACGCGCATATCAAGCTATCGTTCCAGTTGATTAGATGTGGAAGGTTAATCTACTTTAAGCTTTTTACGAATATTAGTGTCCTCTAAGATAGAGTTATCAATGCTAAAACTACTGCAAGACTCAGTACTACCACAAGTATTTTATTGTTCATTGGTCGTCTTTGAAGAATATTTTTTAAACTTCACTAAACACTTTCCCTAATTTATATAAGAACGAAACATAACCAAGCCGAGAAGCGTGTCTTTATGTAACAATAGTTTTAGGTTGAAAATGTCGTCTGCTGTCGCTGTCACTAACACTGACGGCTATGTTCTCACCAGGCATTAAGCTTCTATCAATGATTGCTGCTAGACTGCACTACAAGCAGTGTTGCTAACCTATTTCAAACAGTTTCAAGTAATCACTCAAAACTCGCACATGAAAATGTTGCATACTTATAACAAGGGTTTAACATATACGTTGGGTTAAAACCAAAAAGTTGGGTAGGCCTACCCGCTGGAGCCGCCACTGATCTTACCCAAGTGACGCCGTGCGAGGTACACGTGATACATACCGTATATTTTCTAGAGACCATGGTTTATATTCGGCAATGCCGAAAATTTATTAATAATTAAACAAAATTTAGTCAGTTTACTGAACTACAAAATTATTAAACAATGCACAGCACAATCTAAACATTTCAAGTTTGTATTTAGTTCCCTAAGAAAGCATGAGCAAACAGGTATAACCTTCAATACCAACAGCATTACTGGTTATACGGCGAATAACCTTCAATACCAACAGAATTACTGGTTATACGGCTAATAACCTTCAATACCAACAGCATTACTTGTTATACGGCGAATAACCATCAATACCAACAGAATTACTGGTTAGACGGCTAATAACCTTCAATACCAACAGCATTACTGGTTATACGGCGAATAACCTTCAATACCAACAGAATTACTGGTTATACGGCTAATAACCTTCAATACCAACAGCATTACTGGTTATACGGCGAATAACCTTCAATACCAACAGAATTACTGGTTATATGGCTAATAACCTTCAATACCAACAGAATTACTGGTTATATGGCGAATAACCTTCAATACCAACAGAATTACTGGTTATACGGCTAATAACCCTCAATACCAACAGAATTACTGGTTATACGGCGAATAACCATCAATACCAACAGAATTACTGGTTATACGGCTAATAACCTTCAATACCAACAGCATTACTGGTTATACGGCAAATAACCATCAATACCAACAGAATTACTGGTTATACGGCTAATAACCTTCAATACCAACAGCATTACTGGTTATACGGCAAATAACCATCAATACCAACAGAATTACTGGTAATACGGCTAATAACCTTCAATACCATCAGCATTACTGGTTATACGGCGAATAACCATCAATACCAACAGAATTACTGGTTATACGGCTAATAACCTTCAATACCAACAGAATTACTGGTTATACGGCTAATAACCTTCAATACCAACAGAATTATTGGTTATACGGCGAATAACCATCAATACCAACAGAATTACTGCTTATACGGCTAATAACCTTCAATACCAACAGCATTACTGGTTATACGGCGAATAACCTTCAATACCAACAGCATTAGTGGTTATACGGCGAATAACCATCAATACCAACAGAATTACTGGTTATACGGCTAATAACCTTCAATACCATCAGCATTACTGGTTATACGGCGAATAACCATCAATACCAACAGAATTACTGGTTATACGGCTAATAACCTTCAATACCAACAGAATTACTGGTTATACGGCTAATAACCTTCAATACCAACAGAATTATTGGTTATACGGCGAATAACCATCAATACCAACAGAATTACTGCTTATACGGCTAATAACCTTCAATACCAACAGCATTACTGGTTATGCGGCGAATAACCTTCAATACCAACAGAATTACTAGTTATACGGCGAATAACCTTCAATACCAACAGAATTACTGCTTATACGGCTAATAACCTTCAATACCAACAGAATTACTGGTTATACGGCGAATAACCTTCAATACCAACAGAATTACTGGTTATACGGCTAATAACCCTCAATACCAACAGAATTACTGGTTATACGGCGAATAACCTTCAATACCAACAGAATTACTGGTTATACGGCGAATAACCTTCAATACCAACAGAATTACTGGTTATACGGCGAATAACCTTCAATACCAACAGAATTACTGGTTATACGGCTAATAACCCTCAATACCAACAGAATTACTGGTTATACGGCGAATAACCTTCAATACCAACAGAATTACTGGTTATACGGCTAATAACCCTCAATACCAACAGAATTACTGGTTATACGGCGAATAACCTTCAATACCAACAGAATTACTGGTTATACGGCGAATAACCTACAATACCAACAGAATTACTGGTTATACGGCTAATAACCTTCAATACCA
>JAQJVL010000367.1:711264-726264 GCA_035578905.1 Stictocephala bisonia | reverse complement strand
ATAGTATTGGTGAAAGCAAACTGCCTTGCCTTACTCTAGCTCCAATTTCAAATGGACAGGAAATTTACCCTTACTTCATATTGAGGAGTGTGTTATTCTTTGTGACAATATCGGCAGGCAGTTCACCACAATGAACTATCTTTTACACTTTTTAATCAAGCCGATATTTTAGTTTTTAAGGTTATTAGCCGTATAACCAGTAATGCTGTTGGTATTGAAGGTTATTAGCCGTATGTAATGATGTTGGTATTGAAGGTTATTAGCCGTATGTAATAATGTTGGTATTGAAGGTTAATAGCCGTATGAAATGATGTTGGTATTGAAGGTTATTAGCCATATTACAAGTAATGCTGTTGGTACTGAAGGTTATTTGTCGTATAACCTGTACTGCTGTTGTTATTGAAGATTATTTGCCGTATAACAAGTAATGCTGTTGGTACTGAAGGTTATTTGTCGTATAACCAGTCATTCTGTTGGTATTGAAGGTTATTTGTCGTATAACCAGTAATTCTGATGGTATTGAAGGTTATTTGCCGTATAACAAGTAATGCTGTTAGTATTGAAGGTTATTTGCCGTATAACAAGTAATGCTGTTGGTATTGAAGATTATTTGCCGTATAACAAGTAATGCTGTTGGTATTGAAGGTTATTTGCCGTATAACAAGTAATGCTGTTGGTATTGAAGGTTATTTGCCGTATAACAAGTAATGCTGTTGGTATTGAAGGTTATTTGTCGTATAACCAGTAATTCTGTTGGTATTGAAGGTTATTTTCCGCATAAGAAGTAATGCTGTTGGTATTTAAGGTTATTAGCCGTATAACCAGTAATGCTGTTGGAATTGAAGGATATTTGCCGTTTGTAATGATGTTTGTATTAAAGGTTATTAGCCGTATAACCAGTAATGCTGTTGTTATTGAAGGTTATTTGCCGTATAACAAGTAATGCTATTGGTATTGAAGGTTATTTGTCATATAACCAGCAATTCTGTTGGTATTGAAGGTTATTTGTCGTATAACCAGTAATTTTGTTGGTATTGAAGGTTATTTGCCGTACAACAAGTAATGCTGTAGGTATTGAAGGTTATTTGCCATATAAAAAATAATGCTGTTGGTATTGAAGGTTATTTGCCGTATAACAAGTAATGCTGTTGGTATTGAAGGTTATTTGCCGTATAACGAGTAAAGCTGTTGGTATTGAAGGTTATTTGTCGTATAACCAGTAATTCTGTTGGTATTGAAGGTTATTTGCCGTATGTAATGCTGTTTAAATTGAAGGTTATTAGCCGTATAACCAGTAATGCTGTTGGTATTAATGGCTATTTGCCGTATAACAAGTAATGCTGTTGGTATTGAAGGTTATTTGTCGTATAACCAGTAATTTTGTTGATATTGAAGGTTATTTGCCGTATGTAATGCTGTTGGTATTAAAGGTTATTTGCCGTATAACAAGTAATCCTGTTGGTATTGAAGGTTATTTGTCGTATAACCTGTCATTCTGTTGGTATTGAAGGTTATTTGTCGTATAACAAGTAATGCTGTTGGTATTGAGGTTATTTGTCATATAACCAGCAATTCTGTTGAAATTGAAGGTTATTTGTCGTATAACCAGTAATTCTGTTGGTATTGAAGGTTATTTGCCGTATAACAAGTAATGCTGTTGGTATTGAAGGTTATTTGCCGTATAAGAAGAAATGCTGTTGGTAATGAAGGTTATTTGCCGTATAACAAGTAATGCTGTTGGTATTGAAGGTTATTTGCCGTATAACATGTAATGCTGTTGGTATTGCAGGTTATTTGTCGTATAACCAGTAATTCTGTTGGTATTGAAGGTTATTAGTCGTATAACCAGTAATCCTGTTGGTATTGAAGGCTATTTGCCGTATAACAAGTAATGCTGTTGGTATTGAAGGTTATTTGTCGTATAACCGGTAATTCTGTTGGTATTGAAGGTTATTAGCCGTATAACTAGTAATGCTGTTGGTATTGAAGGTCATTTGCCGTATAACAAGTAATGCTGTTGGTATTGAAGGATATTAGCCATATAACCCGTAATGCTGTTGGAATTGAAGGTTATTTGCCGTATGTAATGATGTTGGTATTGAAGGTTATTAGCCGTATAACCAGTAATGCTGTTGTTATTGAAGGTTATTTGCCGTATAACAAGTAATGCTGTTGGTATTGAAGGTTATTATCCGTATAACCAGTAATGATGTTGGTATTGAAGGCTATTTGCCGTATAACAAGTAATGCTGTTGGTATTGAAGGTTATTTGTCGTATAACCAGTAATTCTGTTGGTAATGAAGGTTATTAGCCGTATAACCAGTAATGCTGTTTGTATTGAAGGTTATTTGCCGTATACCAAGTAATGCTGTTGGTATTGAAGGTTATCAGCCGTATAACCAGTAATGCTGTTGGTATTGAAGGTTATTTGCCGTATAACAAGTAATGTTGTTGGTATTGAAGGTTATTTGCCGTATAACAAGTCATGCTGTTGGCATTGAAGGTTATTAACCGTATATCCTGTAATGCTATTGGTATTGAAGGTTATTAGCCGTATAACCAGTAATGCTGTTGGTATTGAAGGTTATTTGCCGTATAACAAGTAATGCTGTTGGTACTGAAGGTTATTAGCCGTATAACAAGTAATGCAGTTGGTATTGAAGGTTATTAGCCGTATATCCAGTAATGCTGTTGGTATTAAAGGTTATTTGCCGTATGTAATGATGTTGGTATTGAAGGTTATTTGCCGTATAACCAGTAATGCTGTTGGTATTGAAGGTTATTAGCCGTATAACAAGTAATGCTGTTGGTACTGAAGGTTATTTGTCGTATAACCAGTCATTCTGTTGGTATTGAAGGTTATTTGTCGTATAACCAGTAATTCTGTTGGTATTGAACGTTACATGCCGTATAACAAGTAATGCTGTTGGTATTGAAGGTTATTTGCCGTATAACAAGTAATGCTGTTGGTATTGAAGGTTATTTGCCGTATAAGAAGTAATGCTGTTGGTATTGAAGGTTATTTGCCGTTTAACAAGTAATGCTGTTGGTATTGAAGGTTATTTGTCGTATAACCAGTAATTCTGTTGATATTGAAGGTTATTTTCCGTATAAGAAGTAATGCTGTTGGTATTGAATGTTATTAGCCGTATAACCAGTAATGCTGTTGGAATTGAATGTTATTTTCCGTTTGTAATGATGTTTTTATTGAAGGTTATTAGCCGTATGAATTGCTGTTGGTATTGAAGGTTATTAGCCGTATAACCAGTAATGCTGTTGGTATTGAAGTCTATTTGCCGTATAACAAGTAATGCTGTTGGTATTGAAGGTTATCTGTCGTATAACCAGTAATTTTGTTGGTATTGAAGGTTATATGCCGTATGTAATGCTGTTGGTATTGAAGGTTATTTGCCGTATAACAAGTAATGCTGTTGGTACTGAAGGTTATTTGTCGTATAACCAGTCATTCTGTTGATATTGAAGGTTATTTGTCGTATAACAAGTAATTCTGTTGGTATTGAATGTTAATTGCCGTATAACATGTAATGCTGTTGGTATTGAAGGTTATTTGCCGTATAACAAGTAATGCTGTTGGTATTGAAGGTTATTTGTCGTATAACCAGTAATTCTGTTGGTATTGAAGGTTATTTGCCGTATAACAAGTAATGCTGTTGGTATTGAAGGTTATTAGCCGTATAACCAGTAATGCTGTTGGTATTGAAGGCTTTTTGTCGTATAACAAGTAATGCTGTTGGTATTGAAGGTTATTTGTCGTATAACCAGTAATTCTGTTGGTATTGAAGGTTATTAGCCGTATAACCAGTAATGCTGTTGGTATTGAAGGTTATCAGCCGTATAACCAGTAATGCTGTTGGTATTGAAGGTTATTTGCCGTATAACAAGTAATGTTGTTGGTATTGAAGGTTATTTGCCGTATAACAAGTCATGCTGTTGGCATTGAGGGTTATTAACCGTATATCCAGTAATGCTATTGGTATTGAAGGTTATTAGCCGTATAACCAGTAATGCTGTTGGTATTGAAGGTTATTTGCCGTATAACAAGTAATGCAGTTGGTATTGAAGGTTATTAGCCGTATATCCAGTAATGCTGTTGGTATTGAAGGTTATTTGCCGTATGTAATGATGTTGGTATTGAAGGTTATTTGCCGTATAACCAGTAATGCTGTTGGTATTGAAGGTTATTAGCCGTATAACAAGTAATGCTGTTGGTACTGAAGGTTATTTGTCGTATAACCAGTCATTCTGTTGGTATTAAAGGTTATTTGTCGTATAACCAGTAATTCTGTTGGTATTGAACGTTATATGCCGTATAACAGGTAATGCTGTTGGTATTGAAGGTTATTTGCCGTATAACAAGTAATGCTGTTGGTATTGAAGGTTATTTGCCGTATAAGAAGTAATGCTGTTGGTATTGAAGGTTATTTGCCGTATAACAAGTAATGCTGTTGGTATTGAAGGTTATTTGTCGTATAACCAGTAATTCTGTTGAAATTGAAGGTTATTTTCCGTATAAGAAGTAATGCTGTTGGTATTGAATGTTATTAACCGTATAACCAGTAATGCTGTTGGAATTGAAGGTTATTTGCCGTTTGTAATGATGTTTTTATTGAAGGTTATTAGCCGTATAACCAGTAATGCTGTAGGTATTGAACTTTATTTGCCGTATAACAAGTAATGCTGTTGGTATTGAAGGTTATTTGCCGTATAACAAGTAAAGTTGTTGGTATTGAAGGTTATTTGTCGTATAACCAGTAATTCTGTTGGTATTGAAGGTTATTTGCCGTATGAATTGCTGTTGGTATTGAAGGTTATTAGCCGTATAACCAGTAATGCTGTTGGTATTGAAGGCTATTTGCCGTATAACAAGTAATGCTGTTGGTATTGAAGGTTATCTGTCGTATAACCAGTAATTTTGTTGGTATTGAAGGTTATATGCCGTATGTAATGCTGTTGGTATTGAAGGTTATTTGCCGTATAACAAGTAATGCTGTTGGTACTGAAGGTTATTTGTCGTATAACCAGTCATTCTGTTGGTATTGAAGGTTATTTGTCGTATAACAAGTAATTCTGTTGGTATTGAATGTTATTTGCCGTATAACAAGTAATGCTGTTGGTATTGAAGGTTATTTGCCGTATAACAAGTAATGCTGTTGGTATTGAAGGTTATTTGTCGTATAACCAGTAATTCTGTTGGTATTGAAGGTTATTTGCCGTATAACAAGTAATGCTGTTGGTATTGAAGGTTATTAGCCGTATAACCAGTAATGCTGTTGGTATTGAAGGTTATTTGCCGTATAACAAGTAATGCTGTTGGTATTGAAGGTTATTTGTCATATAACCAGCAATTCTGTTGGTATTGAAGGTTATTTGTCGTATAACCAGTAATTCTCTTGGTATTGAAGGTTATTTGCCGTATAACAAGTAATGCTGTTGGTATTGAAGGTAATTTGTCGTATAACCAGTAATTCTGTTGGCATTGAAGCTTATTTACCGTATGAAATGCTGTTGGTATTGAAGGTTATTAGCCGTATAACCAGTAATGCTGTTGGTATTGAAGGCTTTTTGTCGTATAACAAGTAATGCTGTTGGTATTGAAGGTTATTTGCCACATAACCAGTAATGCTGTTGGTATTGAAGGTTATTAGCCGTATAACCCGTAATGCTGTTGGAATTGAAGGTTATTTGCCGTATTTAATGATGTTGGTATTGAAGGTTATTAGCCGTATAACCAGTAATGCTGTTGTTATTGAAGGTTATTTGCCGTATAACAAGTAATGCTGTTGGTATTGAAGGTTATTTGTCGTATAACAAGTAATGCTGTTGGTATTGAAGGTTAATTACCGTATAACAAGTTATTCTGTTGGTATTGAAGGTTATTTGCCGTATAAGAAGTAATGCTGTTGGTATTGAAGGTTATTTGCCCAATAAAAAGTAATGCTGTTGGTATTGAAGGTTATTTGTCGTATAACCAATAATTCTGTTGGTATTGAAGGTTATTAACCGTATAACCCGTAATGCTGTTGGAATTGAAGTTTATTTGCCGTATTTAATGATGTTGGTATTGAAGGTTATTAGCCGTATAACCAGTAATGCTGTTGTTATTGAAGGTTATTTGCCGTATAACAAGTAATGCTGTTGGTATTGAAGGTTATTTGTCATATAACTAGCAATTTTGTTGGTATTGAAGGTTATTTGTCGTATAACCAGTAATTCTGTTGGTATTGAAGGTTATTTGCCGTATAACAAGTAATGCTGTTGGTATTGAAGGTTAATTACCGTATAACAAGTAATTCTGTTGGTATTGAAGGTTATTTGCCGTATAAGAAGTAATGCTGTTGGTATTGAAGGTTATTTGCCCAATAACAAGTAATGCTGTTGGTATTGAAGGTTATTTGTCGTATAACCAATAATTCTGTTGGTATTGAAGTTTATTAGCCGTATAACCAGTAATGCTGTGGTATTGAAGGTTATTTGCCGTATAACAAATAATGCTGATGGTATTGAAGGTTATTAGCTGTATAACCAGTAATGCTGTTGTTATTGAAGGTTATTTGCCGTATAACAAGTAATGCTGTTGGTATTGAAGGTAATTTGTCGTATAACCAGTAATTCTGTTGGTATTGAATGTTATTTGCCGTATAACAAGTAATGCTGTTGGTATTGAAGGTTAATTACCGTATAACAAGTAATGCTGTTGGTATTGAAGGTTATTTGCCGTATAACAAGTAATGCTGTTGGTATTGAAGGTTATTTACCGTATAACAAGTAATGCTGTTGGTATTGAAGGTTATTAGCCGTATCACCCGTAATGCTGTTGGTATTGAAGGTTATTTGTCGTATAACCAATAATTCTGTTGGTATTGAAGGTTATTAGCCGTATAACCAGTAATGCTGTGGTATTGAAGGTTATTTGCCGTATAACAAGTAATGCTGTTGGTATTGAAGGTTATTAGCCGTATAACCCGTAATACTGTTGGTATTGATGGTTATTTGCCGTATGTAATGCTGTTGGTATTGAAGGTTATCAGCCGTATAACCAGTAATGCTGTTGTTATTGAAGGTTATTTGCCGTATAACAAGTAATGTTGTTGGTATTGAAGGTTATTTGCCGTATAACAAGTAATGCTGTTCGCATTGAAGGTTATTAACCGTATATCCAGTACTGCTGTTGGTATTGAAGGTTAATAGCCGTATAACCAGTAATGCTGTTGGTATTGAAGATTATTTGCCGTATAACAAGTAATGCGGTTGGTACTGAAGGTTATTAGTCGTATAACAAGTAATGTAGTTGGTATTGAAGGTTATTTGCCGTATAACAAGTAATGCTGTTGGTATTGAAGGTTATTAGCCGTATAACCAGTAATGCTGTTGGTATTGAAGGTTATTTGTCGTATAACAAGTAATGCTGTTGGTATTGAAGGTTATTAGCCGTATATCCAGTAATGCTGTTGGTATTGAAGGTTATTTGCTGTATAACAAGTAATGGTGTTGGTATTGAAGGTTATTTGTCGTATAACCAGTAATTATGTTTGTCTTGAAGGTTATTAGCCATATAACCAGTAATGCTGTTGGTATTGAAGGTTATTTGCCGTATAACAAGTAATGCTGTTGGAATTGAAGGTTATTTGTCGTATAATCAGTAATGCTGTTGGTATTGAAGGTTATTCGCCGTATGTAATGCTGTTGGTATTGAATGTTATATGCTGATAACCAGTAATGATGTTGGTATTGTAGGTCACTCGCCTTATAACCAGTAATGCTGTTGGTATTGCAGGTTATATTCCGTATAATCAGTAATTCTGTTGGTATTGAAGGTTATTCGTCGTATAACCAGTAATACTGTGGGTATTTACGTTTATACGCCGTATAACTAGTAATGCTGTGGTTATTGTAGGTCACTCGCCTTATAACCAGTAATGCTGTTGGTATTGAAGGTTATACGGGTAAGCCGTATAACCAGTAATGCTGTTGGTATTGAAGGTTATTCGTCGTATAACCAGTAATACTGTGGGTATTGACGGTTATACGCAGTATAACTAGTAATGCTGTGGTTATTGTAGGTCATTTGCCTTATAACCAGTAATGCTGTTGGTATTGAAGGTTATATGCCGTAGAACCAGTAATGCTGTTGGTATTGATGGTTATTCGCCGTATAACCAGTAATGCTGTGAGTATTGATGGTTATTCTCCGTATAACCAGTAATGATGTGGGTATTGATGGTTATTCTCAATATAACCAGTAATTATGTGAGTATTGATGGTTGTTCTCCGTATAACCAGTAATGATGTGAGTATTGATGGTTATTCTCCGTATAACTAGTAATGATGTGAGTATTGATGGTTATTTTCTGTATAACTAGTAATGATGTGAGTATTGATGGTTATTCTCCGTATAACTAGTAATGCTGTGAGTATTGCTGGTTATTCTCCGTATAACCAGTAATGATGTGGGTATTCAAGGTTAATCGCCGTATCTCTAGGTCAATGCCCTATCTAGGTGAATTCCCAGGAACTTGACAGAGTTTGTTTCATCAAAAAGAATGCTATTAACCATTATCAGTGACTTTAAGCAAGACTCTTGATCTCTTAAAGAAAAATCAATGTAATTTGTTTTTGAATGGTTTGTAGATAAATATTCCCTTTCAAATTGTTGAACACAGACATTATGATTAGTGAACGCTTCAATTTCAAGTGCAGGAATGGACTCAGCTCTGATGTAATCGTCCGCATATTGAACGAAATTTTCCACTCAAGACAGAAGACCCTACCTCATTAACGTAAACCAGGAAGAGAACTGGGCCTAGAATAGACCCCTGTGGAACTCCACAATGAAATCTTTTAGAAATCTATTAGAGAATGAATCACCAATTTGAACACATTGACTTCTGTCGTCCAAGTAAGATTTGAGCCACAAGTAAGGAAGGCCGCGAATGCCATATCTTTCAAGTTTTGCTAACAGAAAGTTGTGACTGGCACAATCATAGGCCTTGGACAAGTCTAAAAAACACCAACCGTTTTTTCTTTGTTTTCTAATCCGACCAACACCAAATCGACCAGTCTGGAGACAGCGTCGATGGTTGACTTTCCAGGTCTAAAACCAATTGGTCCTCGCTCAGAATCTTCTCTTTATCAAGAAAATCAAACAGCCTGGAAAGAAATACATTTTCAAAGATTTTACTTGGAGCTGGTAAAATTGAAATAGGGCGGTAGTTGTTCAAAACCGTTGGGTCTTCCTTTTTAAACACCGGACCTACTTTGGCATTTTTTAATTTGGAAGGAAACAACCCCGTTTCAAACGAAGAGTTTATTATTTTCGTCAACGGGCACAAATACTTTCAGTACACTGTTTCAATAACCACGTTGAAACACCATTGATATCCTCGGATATTTTAGATGGAAGATTTTGAATCACCCGAGCCACTTCCGCTTCACACACAGGAGACAGCATCATGGACCGCAAAACCTCTCTTGGGTAGTGTCCACGTTACACGATTTTCTATTTGGGTTATCTGGACAACAGTTGAAAAACAGTTATTAAATTCCGTTGCTACTGATTTTGGGTCATCGTAGACGGGCCCATTAATATTTAACTGGATTGGTTTATTTGAAGACACGTTTTTTGTGTTATTTATAATCTTCCAAGCAACTTTGGAAAAGGTTTTAACACCATCAGGTGTTCGGTTGACTACTAGGGATTTGGCAGCCCTTATAACGTTGTTGTATTTTTTTTGTATCTATTGTAAAATTGTTTAAATAAAGGACAATTTGTCTTTAACTAAGACTGAGTAGCTCAGTTTGAGCTTATCCCTAGAAACCAAGATACCACGCGTTATCCAAGTATTCTCCTTCCGTTTATTTTTTTAAATTTGTTTACTTAATGGGCACAGGTATTTATAGAAGTTCAAACATTCATTGAATGCATTAATAATATTATCTATGCTAGAAAAATTGTCAATAACTCCAGTCTTCCTTCTTAAGTCGTGTTTTCAATAACGTAACGTTATGTGGCCGTATAACCAGTAATGCTGTGAGTATTGAAGGTCATTCGCCATATAACCAGTAATGCTGTGAGTATTGAAGGTCATTCGTCGTATAACCAATAATGCTGTGAGTATTGAAGGTCATTCGCCGTATAAACAGTAATGCTGTGAGTATTGAAGGCCATTCGTCGTATAACCAATAATGCTGTAAGTACTGAAGGTTATTCGCCGTATAAACAGTAATGCTGTGAGTATTGAAGGTCATTCGTCGTATAACCAATAATGCTGTGAGTATTGAAGGTCATTCGCCGTATAACCAGTAATGCTGTAAGTATTGAAGGTCATTCGCCATATAACCAGTAATGCTGTAATTATTGAAGGTCATTCGTCGTATAAACAATAATGCTGTGAGTATTGAAGGTCATTCGCCGTATAACCAGTAATGCTGTAAGTATTGAAGGTCATTCGCCGTATAAACAGTAATGCTGTGAGTATCGAAGGTTATTCGCCGTATAACCAGTAATGCTTAGGGGTTTTATATTATTCAAGTGCGTATTGTAACAGGAATCTTGTTCAGATTTTATTAGGTTTAGTTACAAAAATATTTGTCATAGCCATATTTTCGTGCAAAATCGAAGTCTATCCTTGTCCATTCCTTGCCAAGGAATTCAACTCCTTCCATCTGCCAGGATGCTGTAGGCCGATCACTATCTTGCCCGCACTTCCTAACAACCTTGAAAGAGTCGTTTGCTGCCAAATAACTAAAAACCCGACTAAAAACAATATTATATGGGATTGACATTTCGGGTTTGGCGCAAATCACAGCACTATATCAGTAATTCTTAGAATAACTGGCCACGTGCGAAACGCAGTGGACTCTAGACACAGTTCTTACTCTATCACATTTCTATGAAGCCTTTGATTATGTGTATCATAAAACTTCTTTTATTGAAACATAGCACCATAGGGTTTTATTAACATATAAAGTATCGGTTTCTAACCGTTCGCAGCGTGTCAGATAGGTGATTGGACCTCAAACTGGGTTATATCTATACAAGGTGTTGAAAAAGAATGTAACCCCTTCATTTCTCTTAAATGGGTCCAAATAAATAATTGAGATTTAGTATAATTAACAGAACATTTTTTTCTATCTTCTGATGCTGTTTGTAATTTTTACAACATAGAGTGGAGTGCCATTGGAGAACATAGTGCAACGTTTAAATGAAAGGCTACGATGAGCTGCCTATAATCTTAAAGCCTATTTTTTTCTGAATATGTCACCACAAGTTTCATGTTAAAAGAACCACCCTATCAGAAATGGCGACTAGTTAATCTTTCTAAGCAAAGAGCGTTGAAAAAGTATGGAAACACCTTCGTTTCTCTTAAATAGGATCAGATAAATAATTGAGATATAGTATACCTCTGTATACAGTTTTTTTATCCTCTGATGCAGTTTATAATTTTTCAACCTAGAGGGCAGGGCTCGTGGAGGATATCGTAAAAAGTTTAAATGAAAAACTATGATGAGTTACTCATCATTTTAAAATCTATTTTTTCTGAATAAGACCCCACAAGTTTCAAGTCAAAAGAACCTCCCTATCAGAAATGGCGACTGGTAAACCTTTATTAGCAGTGATATTTGATTCGGAATTCGACATGTTATGAAACTAGATATTTGATTTAAAAGATAATAATATATATTTTTTTATTGCATCTTGTTAACAATTGACAAAATTGTATCGCAATAGTCAATAATAAATTAAATAAAATTTGCCATCTATTCAATAACAATAGCACTTTCAAACATACAATTTTTCACGCACCCAAATTCCCATTCATTCGCCAATTATACCTCCACAATGTCCTCCAGTGTTAATTTTAAAATTCAGTGGCTTCCCAATTATATGCAAAAAAACTCGTCTACGCTATAAAATGCCAGTTTAGCCAAACATTTCTTGAGACGGTTCCTAAACGCCTTGGGCGTTGTGGCATTTTTAATACATTCTGGGAGTCTGTTAATTATACGAACACCCCTTTGTGAGGGTAGGTGTTCGTAGACTACCGTCCTGTGATTTCCAATTCGGTATATATATCCCTGTTTCTAGTATGATGATTGTGAATATCTCTACCTCTTGTCAGTGCAGTTTTAAATATACAATATTTTGCAGTCTCTTAAATATAGAGGCAAGGCAACGTCAGCAGGTTTAACCGTCTAAACACTGGCCTACACGACTCTCTATAATGAATGGGTTACTCTATTTTGTAGATATTATTGACATAATGGTACAAATAACTTATCAACAAACTACGGTTGAAATTATCAAAACACTTATGTATAATACGTATATAACCGTACGTGAATGGCTGGGTGGGAGGGTAATTAACACTGTTCGTCAATGTGTTGGTGGAAGGATAATTAACACTGTTCGTCAATGTGTTGGTGGAAGGGTAATTAACATTGTTCGTCAATGTGTGGGTGGAAGGGTAATTAACACTGTTCGTCAATGTGTTGGTGGAAGGGTAATTAACACTGTTCGTCAATGTGTTGGTGGAAGGGTAATTAACACTGTACGTGAATGGGTGGGTGGGAGGGTAATTAACACTGTTTGTCAATGTGTTGGTGGAAGGGTATTTAACACTGTATTTGAATGGGTGGGTGGGAGGGTAATTAACACTGTTCGTGAATGGGTGGGTGGGAGGGTAATTAACACTGTTCGTCAATGTGTTGGTGGAAGGGTAATTAACACTGTACGTGAATGGGTGAGTGGGAGGGTAATTAACACTGTTCATCAATGTGTTGGTGGAAGGGTAATTAACACTGTACGTGAATGGGTGAGTGGGAGGGTAATTAACACTGTTCATCAATGTGTTGGTGGAAGGGTAATTAACACTGTACGTGAATGGGTGAGTGGGAGGGTAATTAACACTGTTCATCAATGTGTTGGTGGAAGGGTAATTAACACTGTACGTGAATGGGTGAGTGGGAGGGTAATTAACACTGTTCATCAATGTGTTGGTAGAAGGGTAATTAACACTGTTCGTCAATGTGTTGGTGGAAGGGTAATTAAAACTGATCGTCAATGTGTTGGTGGAAGGGTAATTAACACTGTTCGTCAATGTGTTGGTGGAAGGGTAATTAATACTGTTCGTCAATGTGTTGGTGGAAGGGTAATTAACACTGTTCGTGAATGTGTTGGTGGGAGGGTAATTAACACTATTCGTCAATGTGTTGGTGGAAGGGTAATTAACACTGTATTTGAATGGGTGGGTGGGAGAGCCACTACCATTATACTTGAATGAGTGGGTGAGATGGTCGTGTGATACCAAGTCAAATGAAGACTTGGAAATCCACCATCTTGATTCAGTAACTAGTTACAATAAATGTTCAAAATGTGCTCCATATAAGATCTAATATAAACATAATTTTCCATTTCTTTAATCAAATATCTAGCTTCAAAACTAGCTTTTACAACATGTCTGATTCCTACTCAAATATCACTGCTAAGAAAGGTTAACCAATCGCCATTTGTGATAGGGTGGTTAACTTGAATCTTGTGGCATCTTATTCGGAAAAATAGGCTTTAAAATGATGGGAAACTCATCATAGCCTTTCATTTAAACTTTTTACGATCTCTTCCAGAGCCATCCCCTCTAGAGTGAAAAAATTACAAAATGCATGAGAAGATATAACAAAGTTTTCTTCAGAGGCATACTAAATCGATTATTTTTCTGGACCCATTTAAGAGAAATTGTGGTTCCACCTTATACTCAAGCACAGACTATTACATCAACTATTCAGTTTATAGTTTACCTATATATTATGTAGCCTCAAGGCTCAATATTTGGCCATCTTCGGCTTATCCTCGTTGTCAATAATTATATAAATTCTTGTATTTTTCACTGTAAAAAGTCCATACTTTCACCAAACTATGAACTACAAATGCTTTCTGCTTAAGATAGTATGCTCAACTAGAAATATTATAGTTCTTTACAACTACAACAGCGCAGGTGTAGCTAGTACCAAGGCCAGTGATGCTCAGGAGAGCAATAGCTAGAATAATGTGTGGGGGTATCAGCTGACTAGTTGTAGGATAGCCCTTGTTCTAATTACCAACTACAATTCAGAATGAATTACCTGGTTCAGATAATTATTAATAATTAGCCAAGAGTCTGATAACAATATTTATAATGTTGTTTGTAAAAACGCCTTTTTGCAGATGTAAACATTTTAAGTTTTTTAGAACCGAAAGCTTTAGTTATTAGTAATTTCTTCATTTGATATAGGTATTACTGGACTAATTTCAAAGGTGAACGTGGCTTAGAAGACAGGTGTTTCTTTTAATAATTGGTTTCCCGAGGTCCCTGTTCAGCTAAAATAACTTTAAAAACAAGTTCAGTGCGTGCTTTTAGTGACTGGCCCTGCATAACTTCGTGAGTACTCAAGGAGAACACGAATGGCAGCTCACTGAGTCTTATATATTTCATTTTTACAGAGGTTAAATATCTATTTATATATGGCGAAATCCCACTAACCGATTCAACTCGAAATCTATGGACCATTCGAACAGGTTTGCACGAAATTTGGGGGAAATTAAACTAAGTATCATAGAGACTCACTAAGAAGAGATTTTTTTAAAATTCTATTCCTAAGAGAGTGGAAACGGCCCCTAAAGTTTGCTTTATTTTTAGGGGTAAAAACCACCCCTATTGATAAAAAGTTTAAAATGACAGTCTAAATCCTATCATATTTCAAAATCACGTTTTTATACACAGAATATATTCTATATCCTGTTGTAGGACATAATGCATCTAAATATCATTTGTTTCAACCCCTAAAAACCATCCTTGCTGAGAAAAACTAAAAAAAAGGCAGTTTATATGTTGAATTAATGATTGTATATTAAAAATGAAAGTTATTTCTTGTTCTAGAACATAATTTATTGTACCTCACTATATTGGATAACCTATAAAAACCACCCCTACTGAGAAAAATCTGTG